>PVKN010009277.1:0-23987 GCA_004027915.1 Capromys pilorides
CAAGCACGAAAAGAAAAATTGGTATACAGGTAAGTGAGGTATAAAGAACTCAGTATAGCCATGATCAAAGAACAACTACACCAAGGTATAGTAGTCAAAAGTCCAAAACTTCAACCTAAGAACAAAATATTAAGTGATTAGAGAAAAGAAACATATCACAGTTAAAGGCAACCCCACCAGAATCAGAGCAGACTTCTCAACACAAACGCTCAAGACTAGGAGAGCTTGGAGAAAAGTACGTTAAGCCCTGAAAGAAAACAAACTACAACCAAGTCTGGCATAGTCTGCGAAACTGTCTTTCAAAGCTGATTGAGCAGTAAGACGCTTCCATGACAATGGGCTCCTGAAGAAATTCATGACTACAAAGTCAGCACACCAAAATGTTGTGAAGGAAGGACTGTCCAGAACAAGAAAATGAGGAGTACAACTTTATTGACCCCAACAGAATGAATCCACTAGGCAAGTAGATAAACAGAGGGGGAGAAAAAGAGATTGGACAACATGAAAATAGCATGACAACGTTAAGTCAAATCACTACCTACAAACATCAATGTAAGCGGTCTCAATTCACCAGATTTAAAAAAAAAAAAAAAAAAAGCTCACAGAAAAGCAGACTTGCTGAATAGATCAAGAATCGAGATCCAACAACATGATGCACACAAGCAATACATTTCATTAAAAAAGAAATTCACAGTATAAAAGTCAAAGGACAGACATGCTACAGTTTTGTATATGGTTAGATTTATCACATTCTATGGGGAATTACTAGAATATCAATGATTGATGGAAAATATCAGTTCCATGTTAAGTCTAAGGTGTTTGATATTCAGAAAGACAGTGATGTTAAGCTCAAGTGACTATGCTATAGGGTAATAGTATCACTAAGCTTCTTTTCCAGAGGGTTAACAACTTAAGTTTGCAGATCAAAAAATTAGAGAAAAAGAAGGGCTACAAAGATAGCCATTATTTTGGCCCTATCCCCTCTAGGTCAGTGAGGACTCAGGACATAAGAGAACCTGTGCTGTAACATCCTATAACTCAGTGGTGTCCCAAATTTTCTGTTCCCAGAGATTATGGGGCCACAAAGGAAAGGGATCAATGATGTATCGTGGGCCTAAGGAGAGTCACCCAGGGAGAAAACATTTTCTCAGGCTTTCACAGAGAGCAAACTGGTCAAGCAACGGCCGTGACTCATCCAGATGGCTGACACTGACAAATGTTCTACAAAACATTGTACATGGTTTCAGTATAAATTCTAAAAGGATTTGAGTGACCCTGTTAGATACAAAAGTTACAGTTTTTGCCATATAGGTCTTGTTTTAACCTAGTGTTAACAATTCAGCAGAAAAGTTTAACCACAGGTATAAAAAGTAAAGCCATACTAATATGCTGAGCTGTAAAAAGCTCAAGTCAACAGCTTCCAACATTGCCAGTTCTGCTGATAATCCACTAATATTATGGACTACTGGACTATACATATAACTATTTTCTCTTAGTTCAATGAGAAAAAAATATTTGTACTAATAATACTAATAATGTTTAGAAAAGATGTCATGTCTGCATCTTGTACTCTGAACAATTACTATGAAGACAACAATATGCATTATATTAATTATTGTGGCTGTCCTACTAACGTGTTTTGAAACTGTCTCATTGTTATTTCTTTCCTATCAAAATTAATAAAATTAAAAAAAAATAAAAATATGTCAAGTGCTAAGGTCATAAAAAGAAGTCAAAAGACAGAAAACAATACTCCATATGACGGGACCAGGAAAAAAGCAGGGTAGTTATTCTATTTTCTTGAAAGTGGATTTCAAGCTAGGACTGATGAAGCTAGATTAAAAAGGAAACTACATACTTATAAAGATAACAATCTAAGAAGAAGAGATAACAATCATAAATATATATGCACCAAATACCAGCATATCCAACTATATTTATTTGTTTGTTTGTTTGTTTATTTGTTTATTTATTTATTTTATATCATGGCCAGCTCAGCCTGCCCTGGCAGTGGGGCTGGCACAGCACTTGGTGCCACGGATCAAACTGCGGGCCCTGCAGTTGCCTAAATTTTCCTAAGCAGGCACTTTAGACCACTGAACCATCTCAACAGCCCTATCCAACTATACAAAACAAATATTAACACATATAGAAAATCAAACAAGCACTAATACAATTTAATGGGGGATTTCAACAGCCCTTTACAAAAAGACAGATCAAATAGACAAAAAATCAGAAAAGAAATATCAGAACTGAACCAAATTTTGGGACAAATACACTTAGTATATATGATGATGATGATGATTATGATGATGATGATGATGATGATGATGATGATGATGATTTGGTACCAGGGATTGAATTCAGGATCTTATACTTGCAGGCAGGGACTTACACCATTGAGCTATTTCCCCAGCCTATCCTTAGTAGATGTCTGCAGTGTTCAACCCTACAACATCAGAGTACACATTTTTCCGGGCTATCCATGGTACAGTATCTAAAACTGACTATATATTAGCTCAAAGAACATGGATAAGTAAATGTAAAGGAATTAAAATTACTCTATGCATATTATCAGACAATAGTGTGGTAAAATTGGAAATCCATGGGAAATGAAAACCACCAAAACTTCATAAACACATGAAAATTAAATAACACCCTCCTAAACAACTGGTGGGCTACAGATAAAATTAAAGAAGAAATTAGACAGAAATTAGACATCATACTAAATGGACAGAAACTGAAAGCTTTAACTCTAAACTCAGGAACTAGACAAGATGCCAACTATCATCACTCTTATATAATATGGTTGTGGAAAAAATAAACAGAACAATTAAAAAAATAAATGGAATAAAGATAGAAAAGGAAGAATTTAAATTATCATTATTTGTGGATGACATGACACTCTACATAGAAGACCCCAAAAACTCCACCAAAAGACTTTTATATTTAATAACCAAGTTCAGGACCATAGATTGATACAGAGTCAATACTCAAAAATCGATAATTTTCCTGTACACAAATAACAAACTCACTGAGAAACCACAATTTCATAATAACACCCAAAAAAGAAATACCAAGGAATAATTTTAATGGAAGTAAAAGATGCTTACATTGAAAACTACAGTACTCTGACAAAGGAGATCGAAGAAAATATTAAAAACAATGGAAAAATATTGTGTTCTTGGGTAAGAAGAATCAACTGAGTATAAATGACTTTATTTCTAAAATTATTAAACAGATTTAATATAATTCCAATCAAAATACTAATAGTATATCTCACAGAATTACAGAAAACAATCCTAAAATTCATTTGGAACCTAAAATAGAAAAAGCAACTCTGGGCAACAAAGAAAGGCAGAGGACAATACTACCTCTGATTTAAAATTATACTACTAAGCTACTGTAACAAAAATAGCATGTTACTGAGGGAAAAACACCCAAGAATCAATGGAACAGATTAGAAGATGCAGGAATAACTCCATACACTCAGAATGTGTATGATAAAGCAGCCATACACCTTCACTGGAAAAAAGAAAGCTTCTTTAATAAATGATGTTGGAAAACCTGGCTTTTCACATGCTGAAAATTAAACTACATTCACGTCTTTCAACATGTAATAAACTAAAATCAAAATGGATGAAATATGTAAATATTAAAATAGAAACACTAAATCTGTTAGAAGACAGCATATATAGAACTGTTGAAGATATTACTGTAGAAAAAGATTTTAATGAATAAAACCCCAATCACATGGGAAATATCACAAAGAATCAACAACTGGGTTCCAGTCCATCTTATTAAAAAGCTTTTGCACAGCAGAAAAAAAAATCAACAGAGTGAAGAGACAACACACACGGTGTGTGAAAAAAAATTGCAAGCTATTCCTCAGAGGGCTGTTATACATGAAGAAAAATATTAGACATCCCAAATTTAAAGACACAATCCAAAAAAGGGCACCTGAAATGAATAGACACTTCTCACATAAAGAAGCAGAAGAGGCAAATAAATATAAGAAAAAATGTTCAACATAACTGGTCATTCAAGACATACAAAAGGAAACAACACTGAGACTCCATCTCACCCCAAAAGGCATGTCTATTATCCAGAAGTCAACCAATAACAAATGATAGTGAGTCTGTGTGGTAAAAGGAACCCTTCTCCACTGTTAGTGAGAGGACAGACTCATGCAACCAGTGTGGAAATCAATGTAAAGAGTCTTCAAAAAACTAGACATTCTATTTGACTCAGCTATTCCCCTTCTTGGATTCTTCTCAAAAGAATTAAAAGTATCATACCACAGCAATAAATGCATGCCCATGTTTTATAGTGGCACAGTTTGTAATAGCTAAATCTTGGAAACATCCCAAATGCCTGTCAACTGATGCATGGATTAAAAGATGTGGTTTTCTTATACAGCAAAGTACTACTCTGTCATAAGGAAAGAGAAATGAGACATTTCTACTTAAATGGATGGATGTACCTTGTAACCATACTCTTAAGAGAAGTAAATGTGACGTACACTTAAACACTACATTATTTCTGTGGTAAGAGAAAACAAAAGTATACGTAAGGACCAAAATGTATAATAGATATTGGAAAATGGGAAGAAAATGTTCAAATGAGAAAGGGAATGGTGTGTGTGTTTGGGGGACAAGAAGATAATAGAATAGATGGAAAAATGGAAACAAAGCGTTTGCAAATATGGAGGAGAAAAGGTGTTGAAGATAGGGGAAGGAGAAGTGGAGAAAAAGAAGATGCATCATGTACAAGTAAAAATTCCCTATGATCAATATGCATATCTAAAATGTACCAATCTTTTTAAAAAGGAAAATTTAGAGGACTAAAAACAAAACAAAAATTCCAATCCAATGACTCACCCTTTCATAAGGTCACCGCTGCCATTTCTAAATGTCTTCTTCACAATGAATCTAAATCTTCTCTCCAGTTATTTTTATTGCCTAGTCCTGAAGTACAAAGCTATAAATTTCATCTCTGACCACAGAGAGCTTAAAGCTTTCACTACTTCAAAGCTGAACATTCCTTCAGCCTAGGTGACTCTACCATGAGGCACTGGTGTCAGTGTCTCTGAGCTTCCATGTCTGAAAGTGTTTGCTCACTTGCTCCTTGCCATTATCCCTTCCCACTTTTTCATTCTTATTTCATGCCATCATTGAGGTATCTAAAAATAGAAGCATAAATATATTAAGGATATAAAAAGATGTACAATTAAACAACAGTACATTCCATAACCTTGATTTTCCTGAATTACTCACAGTGGTGAAATATCAAGTACCATTTTATAATTTATGTCTCTAAGGGTCGATAAAATTATCCAGTCTTTCCACTCTTTACATTCAAAGACAGAATGCAACCAATCACACAAGAAACATGCGATGAACAGCTAACATACTCTATCCTTTCCTTGGATCTATGGCAGGCACTGCTCACAGAATACTCTCAAAGACAGCCTACTATTTTCTATGAAATTGCTTCCATTCCCAACAAGTACAAAAGGAAAGAAATGGAAAATCCATGCATCTACTTAAATTTTTTAAAGGCAAGCAGCGTAACAGTAATTACATCTACAGGTCATCCTGCTTGTGAAGTTTCATTTGCTAGGCAGTATATTTTATTAATACTTTGGACCGCAGAATATAGAGAAAGCTTTTAGTTATTTTTTTAATTACAAAGGATATACAGTGGTCATTTAAAAAATGCAAACAAAAATCCACTAAAACAGTGAGAAATTTTGATTCAACATATTTTCAGTGTTCAAGTTTCCTTTGCATCAGCTGGAAACAGGTAGCAGAGTCCTATCTAATATTTTCACAGTTGAAGTATTTTTAAAGGGCTTACTTCGAGGCCAAAAAAACCCAACAAGAGTCTTTAAATCTATCATCTCCAATCTCTAATTAATATTCTGAGATAACGTCATGGTACTAATGTCACAGATTACATTGTTATGGATTTTTCCAGGTAAAACTCTGGTGAGAGAGGGATCTGCTACCTTTACGTTGTTAACAGAAAGAACACTGAGAAGCTGCTGTGCTCTGCTAGGGCGTTCATTTCTGGGGGGGACCGTTCATTTCTCCATCAGGCTTTCAACCTGTAAGACACAGGGACTCTCTAATCCCACAGGTCCTTGCTACTCATCATTGTGATGCTGAAATTTGAATGACTTGGTTCCCTCGATGATGGAGCTGGAACAGGACCAATAGTCTGGCCCTAAGGCTGGGATAACGGCATTAATGTTCATCCTTTTAGATAAACATGGCATACCACTTCATAGTCAAGTTGATACAGTGGAGCACTCACCCATCTTAGTTAGAGCACTTTACATCCTTAACAGGGACTCTGATGAGCTGAGGACCAATATATCTATTCCAAACCATGAAGAGAGATATCCTGTGAATCAGAGAGTAGGAAGGTAGTTGCAGAAATGTGGGAAGTATGTCACATTCCTGCAGCCCTGTGAGTTGATGGGAAGGATGGATAGTTGGAAGACAAAAAAGCAACACAAGATCTGGAAGGAAAAAGAAATCAGCCCCCTTATTTCAGGTCAGAAAATCATGCAGAGACTGCTGCTGAGCCACTTTACATTATTTCTTCAATGAAAGTTTTAAAGTCGAAATGTGCAGATTTTTAATATAAACTGTTGCTCCCATTCGGAGGATGCTAAATTGCTATATGAAAACAACCATTTAGCTGTAAGAACAGAAGCAGAACCCAAATGGCACCTCTGACTATTTCACAAAAGTTGGGCCCAAAACTTCACTCTGCATCCAACAGAAAAATCTACCATTTTCCTTAATATTTTGGTAAGTGTCAGAAGCTTCATGCTCTGGCTCTCTGTTGGATTTCTGGTTAATTCTCAGCCACTGCTCAATTCCTAGAAGTTATTCTTTCCCCCTCATCCTCAGCATTAACCCAAAAAGGAAATACACCTTGACTCATCACCATATGATCCATCCTTCTTCCTGCCATGGGCAAGATGTTTAGAGAAGCTTGCAGGGGAGAAGCCAACAATTTAATCTTTCCTTAAAAGCTCTTTCTACTTCTTTCCTTCCAGAATTCTTACCGGGAAGTTCTACCTGGCTCCTCCACTATTTACTTGCTGGATGTTTCCCACTGTGTCCAAGGAAATTCCAAATAATCTTGCCCTATTACATAAAGCAGTTTGGCATTCTCTAGACCTATGTTATAAAATCAGTTCCAGGTCCAGCTCTGCATAGTCCAACAGAGAACCGAGATTATACATGCTCCTGAACGTGACACCAATTCTTAGCTACCTAGCAGCTATGGTTCTAAATATTGATATTTTTCACTACAGGTGTATTCACATGTATTTTCTAAATGGCAAGCATTAGTTATAAGACAGAATCAAGACGTATTACGAAGACTCTCAAACCAAAATCAGCTGTAGGGCTACGTAATACAGATTATTGGATACTATATCCAGGGATTCTGTTCTAGTAGGTTCAGAAATATACTTTTGTAAACATACCATAAGTTTCCAGTACTATACTTTAAGAATCAGTGCTTAACAGAAGTTTTTCTCTCCTTCACCTGAGAAGGGAAGAAAGTACATCCCAGTGTTGTTGCTAGCATAATGTTTGAGGCTCTTTTTTGAGGGGTGTAGGTAGCAAATACCTATCCCCTTCCGCTCTCATGTGGTGATCAATCATCCTATTCCCATACAATCTACATCCACTTCCTGTAAGATCTGAGCAAGAGTTGGCATGATTGACATATTAATCATCCCTCTCAGATTCTGTCAGAATTGTAGCCATAGGCTATGCTCACTCCTAACAGCATGAGCATAAAACTGTTTAGAAGTTGATGCTAGTTTCAGCCCCACAGTTTCACTTTAATCACTGTGATTTTTGCTGATTGTTCCTGAATGGTGGTGGGAGAGAATACGGACAGGGTGAGAAGTGTGAAGGAAATGAGAATGACTGATACGGTATACACACAGTTTCATGTGGTACATTTTATATGTGACAATAATTTTTGTACTCTTCTGAGCAGGTGACAGATGGATGACTTCTAGGATGGAAACTATTGATGGACTGATTCGAGGGCTGCTTACACCACACCATCAGCAAGGCAGTGAAAATGAGAGCTGTAACCAAGATTTCAGGCACTGCAGTATCTCTTCTTGCTGGGGAGATTTCCCAAGTTGGGTTATTTCTGCAAGTACCTTTACATTTACCGAACTAATCAATAAGCATGTATGAGACACAAATCCATGCATGCAGTGACATCTCTGTGAGCAACTTTTCCAGGAACTGTCTTCATGTTTCAGTGTAGAAGGGGGAGTCACTCCTGCAAGATTGGCTCCAGCCTCCCAACATTGCATTCCTCTAGAACCGCTCTGAGGATACAGGACCTTGCTGTGTACAAATAAGGCCTCCTTATAACACGGGTTCACTTAATCAGTGTGTCAAGTCACATCAAGATACATAAGCCATTCCATCTCTAACAGAAAAGGCTTAAAGCTAAAGATCTAATAATAATGTTTATTATTAGAATAATAGTGTGTTTACTATTAGATCTTTAAACTATTAAACTCAGAGGATAAATAAGGCTTAAATTACAAAGATTCTTCAGAAGGCCAGCCAGATAGCTCAGCAGACTAAAGCACCTGTGTAGGCAGAGCGCAGTGACCGGGGTTTGATCCCGGCATACAATGCCAGTCCCGCCCCCGGTGCACACTGAGACAGCAACTGAGACTAGGCATGATGGTAAGTGCCTATAATCCTAGTGCTTGGGAGGCTGAAAACAGGAGGACCACTATGAGTCTGATCTACACAGTGAAACCTTGTAGATCCTGTAGACCTTGCACTAAATACATTTTTAAAAATCCACAAAGATTCTTCAGAAAGTTATTTTTATGTATAAAAATATTTTAATACTTAACACCATTATATACACTTCTGAGGGAGCGTGGTCTTTCACATTCATTCTTAAATATTTTAAGTCTCTCTCTCAAATGCTGGGATTGTTAGATAATTATTTGGGTTTTTTTGTTTTGTTTTGTTTTTTCTCTTCATTCTGTCCTACTTCATGTATCGAAATGAGTAGGGCATGGCAATGCTTTAGAAATCTTGACATGCAAATTTATGATTCAATCATCACCTTATGTCAGGCAGATGTTATGTCTGAAGGGCAGGGCTGTACAAAAGATACCCCAAATAAATGATGCTATGTGTCCTAAAGAAGCTTACAGCCCAGGGGAAGTGGCAGATATGTGACTGGATGAGGATACCCTGTAAGACAGGGTACAGAAAAGAGATGAACAAATATGTTATTCTCAGGACACTAGGTAAGGAAGGACTAATTCTGCCTCCAGAAATGAATCAGGTTTCAAAGGGAGGCTTTGAAATGGGATTCAAAGGAAGTACAGGTAACCAGAGGAAGGGGGGACAAGAAAGGGCCATAAAGAGGTTCCATCTGATCTTCCAGTTAAATCAAGGACAAATTCCTGACTGCCAAGAGGAGAAAGTTTTACATTAATTTCACCTCTTTTTTAAGCCAATATTAGAAAATCTCTCCTATACATTACTAATTAAAAGTGTATAGATGACCTACAGAGAGAAGTTTGTAGAAAGAACAAAAAGATTCTTTGTCCAAGTCAGCATCATTTCCTGTGATTTTGCTAAATTGATCAATTAAACTAAACTCATCAAAAGCAATCATTTAAATTTTGTAGACAAAATTAAGAATAGGAGCCTTTGGCTCTTTAAGGAAATTACATGCGGACATAATTACAGGTAACCTATACCAGTCATGGCAAAACTATAGAACAAGTGCTGCAGTAGGCTGTTTGTATCACTGAAAGCTCAAAAAAGATTTCCATCACTGCCCTATGCTGTAATTAAAACTTTTACTCCAATGAAGAAGTTGCTGGAAATTAAAAAATGTATATTAACCTAGTTATACCTTGTTCCAAGAAAACCATTATTATGAGTTTTGTATAAGGGGGAGTGGAGAGGAATAAAGAGCAAAGTAGAAACATTGTTCTGAGGAAAAGAATCAGTTGTTCTTAAATTTTTCCCTTAGTAACACATCAAGAATTCAAATATGAGGTCTATGTACAGTCATCTCTGATTTCCTACATGATGTGCATGCATATCTATGGGTAAGATGAAATGCTGCAAACCCAAAAGCTAATGGTCACCAGGAACTAAAAGCAGACAAAGACAAATGGGAACACACATGTATTTTCTTACTTTCAATGTGTTCCTGAATAACATATTAATAACTCTCTTAATAGGATAATTACATTATTCTAAAATGTAGACATGCAAAAGGCATTAATGATGACCACCCTCATTGCTCTGACTGGCTGTATTAGCTTTTATGTGCTCAGACATGCTGTCCAACACACAGCTCCAAGAAGTGATTCAACATGGCTCACAGTTTCAGGGGGTTCGGTCCATGGCTAGCTGGCTGTCAGGCAGAAACGTGATGCCAAAGGACACAGTGGGCACAGATCCTTGGCTCATGGCATCCAGGAAACAGTGGAAGGCAACAGTGCCAGCCAGTACTCAAAGTCACTCTTCCACAACCCAGCCCAAAATGCCCAGCAGTATGTTCCACAATCCCTTGGGCACTTCCCAACACCAGTCAAGTTGATGCTCCAGTCTGTCTCACCAGACAAGCCATACCCTGTTGTTAAGCAACCCCCAGAATGCTGGCTCCACATGCGTAAGATCATAAACTGATTCCAGAATCAAAACTTTGTATTTCCTTTCAATTTTCTTACTCTTGTGTTTGTCTTTCTCTATCCAAAACTTCATCAGGTAGTTATCAAAATCATTTATACCATTTTAACTTATGTACTAAAAAACAAACAATGGAGCCGGCAAGATAGCTCAGCAGTCTAAAATGCCTACTTGGGCAAGCTTAGGCAACTTCGGGGACTGCGGTTTGATCCCTGGCACCACATGCTGTGCCAGCCCCACCCCCAGGACAGGCTAAGCCCGCTATAATAGAAAGAAAGAAAGAAAGAAAGAAAGAAAGAAAGAAAGAAAGAAAGATAGACTAAAAAAAAACAAACAATGTCCAATTTGCATTTCATGGCTTTACTCATGGGAAGAAACTAAAAAAAATTTAATAGTTCTAAAAATAATAGCTTTTTAAAATGTTAGCTAGAAAAGTTTAATCTATTAGAACCCTTACATCTAAATAAGTGTTGCAGTCCTCAAAATTATTTTTCTTTTTATAATAAAAACAATTTTTGAATAAAAAATAAAGTGCATATCCAATTTAAATCAATTTATTGTTCACTCTTAACATGTACATCAATTAAAATCCACAGCCCTAAAAACATAACCATATGAAGTCAATCCAATCAGTTTTAGCTAGTAGTACATAAGTGAAGCAGGAAGACAAACTACAGAAGAAAATCATATAAATCAATAGAATAAAATACATACAGCAACAGAAAATTATTTCTGAAGATTTATTTTAATCGTGTGCATGTATGTGCACATATGTGTGTTTATGTGGGGTGGAGAGAAGTAGTCTTTACTAGATTATGAACTAATCATGACCCAAAATTTGGATATATACTATTCCTTTTTTTTATTTCTATTATGGCTGGCTCAGCCTGCCCCGCGGGTGGGGCTGACGCAGCATGTGGTGCTGGGGATTGAACCGCAGTCCCGCGGTTGCCTAAGTTTGCCTAAGCAGGTGCTTTACACAACTGAGCTATCTCCCCGGTCCTGGAAATATACTGTTCTATAATACATTATTTTTATTGTATTTTTTTAAAATCACTGATTAGTGACAAGCAGGTGTCATTCATTTCTGTATCACAGACACCAGGCAATGTATACCACAGTTATTATTCTCACACTACAGGATAAAAGAAATTGCTTCAAAAGAAACTCAGTTAATGTTTAGAAACTAAAGATCATTCAGCTCGATGTCGGGCACAGGGGAGAACACTGAATCATGGTATCTACTACTCACTCAGCCCTGTGACTTTGGCTTATCTAGACCTACTTTATACAGCCACATTGCTCACGGGGAGAAAATGGTAAACAAAAAGTGAATCTTGATCCCTGTTGCCATGGATACTACGGTCCAGCAAATATTAATAAAATGAATACGTAAATAAAGTCTAATTATAGTGATGCTAAATGATATATAGTATGATACAAAAATCAAGCAATGAAGAAACCTCAGTATTATAAGTTTAGTTTATTCAAAATACTTGGAAACAGCAATGATTCAAACCTTTGTGGAATGTGGAATATACGCAATGAGATATCTTATATAAAAGGCTCATATCTTAATATGAAATACTCTTATGTTTCAGATAATACTTTTAATAATTGTGTGTATGAAACAAACAATCCAAAATCTGACATCTGGGATTTCAGATTTTCAGACTGGAAATGCTCCACCTGTAGTTCCAAGATTCCTTCTAGGTGCCAAAATGAAAGTCCTTTATATAAATGGCATGATCTTTTCATATAACCTATGAATATCTTTCTGAATACTTTACATCATCTCTAGGTTTCCTATAATGCTTAATACAATGTACGTAGATATTATACTGTTTTGTTTTGAGAGTAATGACAAGAAAGATGGCTGTACATATTCCAAGCAGGTGCAACCTTGTTCAAATATTTTCAGTCCACATTGATAGTACTGATGAATGCAGAACACATACATACAGAGAGCTGATTGCATTTATGGTTTATAATTATATAAAAATGTTTTGCAGTAATATTTAAGTAGTATGAATTTCCTTGATAAATTGATATTTAAACCAAAATCTTAAGGACAATGAAAAGTAGCAAACTAAGTAATGCCGAGTGAGGGTTGAAGAAATGACAACGTTCCAGGCAGAGGAAAGAAGAGGAATGAAGGTCCTGTGGCGGAAGGCAGCACATTCTTAGGACCTGAAAGAACAATGTGATTATAATAGATTTGAGAAAACCAGTATGGAGACAGCTTTGTCTCTAATGGCAATTTTTCTTTAGTGTACTTGAAAGATTCTGCTGGCTTTTAGCTTTGAGTTTCTGGCCAGATGAACTAGGGACAAAGACAAGTGAACAGATTTGGGAGCTCAGGGGAGTGAAATAAACACATAGCTGGGTAGGATTGAGAGGGTAAGAGGTGTCGTCACAATTTTCTTCTTAGGACTTGGTTTACAGAAATTGGCAGTGGTAACGTAAAGAAGGGTTTTAAATTCAGGAACAAAGAAACCCTATAGGGAAAAGACAGAGATTTGGATAAGCACTTCTGGGGTTCAAAAATATAGATTTAAGCTGAAGAATCTTATTTCTAGAATTAACGGCATCAAATCATTGATGGTAGACAGGGGCATGAAAAGTATAGCTCAGAAAAGAGAATAAGTGAGAAGAGAGAAGAGGAGTGCACTACAGAGGGAAAAGAAAGGAGTGGGAATGGGAGGAGGCATAAAAAAAAAAAAAATCAATGGGACTGACCTGGTCTTGAGAAACTATAGGATGAATGGCTAAGCAACAGATAGAGAGAAGGAAAGGCCAGAATTTTTGAAGGGAAACCATGTGCCAAAGCCAGGGAAGTGACAGTTTCAAGAGGAGAATGATCATCCAGAGGAATGATACTGAGAAATTAAACAAGAAGAGAACTGGGAATGTAGCTCTTGGCTCTTGGGCAGTGAGTCTATCAGAGACCACAGTGATCAGGAAGCATTCTCAGGGCTGGAAAGATAGCTCAGAGGACTAAGCACCTGTTTAGCCAAGTACAGGGACCAGGGTTCAATTCCTGGCACCACATACTATACCAGCCCTGGCCGCAGACCTACTGAGATGGCAACTGAGTCCAGGCATGGTGGCACATGCCTGTAATCCCAGCATTGGGGAGGATGAAAACAGGAGGATCACTATGAGTCTGAGCTGCATACTGAGACTGTGTAGCAAGTACTTTTAAAGAAAAGAGAAACATTCTCAAAGATATGGATAGAAATCGCATGCAGTATTACTTGACTCCCAGTGAAAGGGTACACAGTAAGCACCCTTTACAATACACGTATACACACCACCACCAAAATTTGTTCAGATTTTTCCATGAATGAGCACACCATCTTTGCCTAGCTATGGCAAAACAGGGCTTAAAATATGAATGGCAGATAAATGTTTACTTTTAGTACAATGAATAATGTTTCATCTCAATAGAGTTTAAATTCTATGGCTCAATATATTCAGTATCTTTCATGACCACAATTCAATCTGATTTGACATCTCATTAAAAATATTCTCTATTTGTTGCTGGATGAATGATTTCATAAATTGCATACATGATCCAGGATCTAGAATAATGAAAGGAACATGATTCTGATGAGTAAACACATGCCATTTATAGTTTATTTTTATTGTGCACACTTGCAAAGTTATTCAAGTTTATGATTGGAGTTACATGAGGCCCTTTATAAATATTCTGCATAGCTTGACTATGGTACACAGAGCAATTTACATTTCCAGTGCTGGCTGCATCACAATTCAGAAAGGGAAATATTAATACTGAAGTAGATTTCAAAATCATAAAAATTGTGCCCACATCTTCAAGAAGATTCAGCCAGGGGTAAGTGGAGAAAGCCTCTCTATAAATCATGTCTTTTAATCTTAAAATTTTTCAAATATTGAGTGTTCAATGATTTGTTTTGCCCCTTTATGTTGAGGTCTGTTCTTCACTGAGTACAGAACCATGGGTCTGGATGGCACACATATAGTCCATATGATAGGAAAGCTAAAAAAACATGCCAAGACTGTGAAGGATAATGAGGTAGGCAGAATCTGTGACAGTCTGGGAGGGTGGAGGAGGGTGGTGTTGGTGCAGATTGCAGCAGCCCTCGTTCATTCAGGGCTTTCTGCTATGCCAAGCCCAGAGGAAATGCTCCATGGAGATAATCTTGTTTGATCCTTGAAGCAATTCTCTGAATGGACTAGTGCTGTCATTTTTTCCATCTTAGGATAAGGTAACTGAAGCCTACAGAAATGTTTTTGTTTGTTTCAAGAATAAATCACAACAGTTATCCCAAGGCTTCAAGAAAATATAAGAGTTGCCCAGTAAAACAACGAAGAATATAGGCTTTTGAAAATCCTATCAAAAAAGTATGAATCAGATTATGCGACCATACAGATACTCTTGAGTATCAGAGAGTTTCTACTGTGAAGATTCCCGGACTCACCAAAGATGACAGAGTAAAAAGAAATACTAGAAAGTGTTAGAAAAAATAAAAAAGAAACAGATAAGACTAAAAGTCCGCATAACTGAATAATACTAGATAAATATATCAGCTACTAAATGAAAGACCAAAGAGAGAAAATGTGTAAAATACACACATATGCACACACACACATACACACACACACACACGTACACACACATGTACACATACATCATCTTCAACCTGTATAATGAAAGTCAGAGGCATTTCTCCATGTTGCTAATAAAGCTTCACACTCAGAATCTGGTCTCCAGCTCAGCAGATTACAATAGCTCTTTCCAATTCCCAAAGCTGTTATAAAATATTGCCAAAACCTATCCAGTCTGCAGCTGTCACAACACTACTTGGCGATTCCTGCATTGATTCCCTTGCACAGTGTTCATATATTTCTCAATGTACTGGGTTTCATGCCATTCTCCTCATATGGGCTTTGCCTTTTCATCTCCTTCACTTTGTTAACTGCTGTCTATGGATCTACCTGGACAATCAAAATCCCCTCTCTCATCTCTCCCCTTCTAATTCTTCATGACATCTCCACTTGGTCCTACAAAGAACAATGTTGTGGTCCTTGTCACTCTCACCAGTAAAATCTGGCAGCAACGTTCAGCAACATTGTGGAGAAACAAATTCCTTCTAACTTAATACTATGGAGAAGTGTTTCAAACTCTTTTAGTTACACTGTCCTTCTGTGAGCAAAATTACACATAAAATCCAGTCACGTAAAACTAGACCTCTAGAAAAAGAGTAACTGTCAGAGGTGGCCAAGTCATCCGGGGCTCATTCATGCCTTGCCACATAATACTCAGGTGGCTTTGGGATGTATAGATCATTAAATTCAGAACCAAAAGTGTGGGCTACTTATGGAAGTTTCTCGTAAGTCAAATTAAACATGAAGAATCCTAAAGTGCTTAAAAAACAATTTGCAACCCACTTTTATCAGACATTAACAACAGCTGTACAGTATAGGAAATTCTAGAGTGTCTACTGGATGCCATGTGGTGATTTCAGCTTTAAATACACCAGTGAATACAAGGACCTCCTATCCTCATAAAGTCACACAGACAATGGGGACAACTTTAATGTGTTCAGTAAATACACAAATTATATACTTTATTAAAAGATGAATGCTGTTGAAAGGGAAAGGAAATAAAAGGAATAAATCCAGCAAGATGAGGACTGTATCCTTAAATTTAGGGTAGTCATTCATGAGGACCATCACAATTCCAATATAAGGAACAAATCCCCTGGCTCACTTCATCAACAGCATTATTATCTCCTCTGGTCAAAAACTTAATATGCCCATTTTGCCTTTCATGAACGTTCAAGACTCGTTGAACTATAGGAGTTTCTCTTCCTTCTATCCTAAAAGCAACAATTCCCCTACTCATATAGGATCTTCGGCTCAATTTGTTAGAAAGAGGAGATCTTCTCTGTGAAATGCAGGCTCCATGCTGCCGCTGGACACCACAATTGGACTTTCGCCTCCAGTCATGATCATTAACCCCTTTCAGATCATGAGTGCCAGGGAGACAGTCATTCCAAAATTTAGGATCTGATAACACAGCTGCCTTCTGTTCACTCACCACATGTCATCTAGTCTAGAGATCATGGTGGGGGCACAGACAGGAGAAGGCGTGACACAATTGCCTGGAATGAATTTTTGCCATTTTTGGTCCACACTGTATTTCACACAGTGATTTCCTGCAGGAAATATAATGATCTGTTCATCAAACAAGAAGACCAAAATCATGCAGTGACTGAGCTACCACGGTGGACATTGTACTTTTCCAGAGTTCTCCGCATCTTCCCTCTGGGTCACACCGGCACAAATCCAAAGGCGCTAACTTTAGAGATCCCAAGCAATCCGTGCACTGCTTAATGAGGGAGCCGTTCCTCCACTCTTGGTTTCAGTGGCTGGCACAGAACACCCAGGGTTACAGGGCCAGCACGGCATGTGGTACTAGGAATTGAACGAGGCCCTTGTGCTTGCCAGGCAGGCACTTAGACTGACTGCCCAGCTATCTCCCCAGCCCAGGTAGGGCTTTATTGATGCCTATGATGAAAGAGGTTTCCAGTTTGCAGGGAACGGGCGCCCACTGCCACTCAAGATCTCCATCATCAGAAATCTACTGTTATTGCTACTTTTAAAAAGTATTAGGCAATGGCTAAAGCTTTCTTTGTGGCTATAATTGATGGCTAGCTAGGATAGACTATGTTTTAAATCTATATCTGCTTTATAAATCACGTGTCCCTTTGTGTGTGTGTGTGCGTGTGTGTGTGTGTGTGTGTGTGTGTGTGTGTGTGTGTGTGTGTGGTGTCTGGGGAATGAGCCCAGGGCCTTCACTCTGAGCTCTACTCCACCTTTTTCTTAATTTCTCGTTTTTTAAGCAGTGTCTTGTTAAGTTGCCCAGGCTGACTTCAAACCTGGGAGCTTCCTCCTTCAGCTTCTCAAGTAAATTCTTTTCAAAATATTTTCTTTGCCCACTTTTCCATTGACATACTTTTTTGAAACCTGATTTATAAAAATGCTTATATATAAAAGAAATTAACTCAGTTTATAATATATGCTTAACTATCTTTTTCTAGTTTGTCATTTGTCTCCTAACTTAGTTGATGGCTTGTTTCTTTCAAACAATAACTTTCTACATCCTACATATAGTACATTGTACAGTTTTGTTGGTGGACTCAAAAATGTGTTTGCTTTCACATTTTGTTGTGAGCCAATCTAAAAAAGAGCGATGATGTATTATTGATTCTGACACAGTCATGAAAGTACAGATTACAGTTCTATTAAAACTTATATTTTATGACAGGTTTGTCAGGTTTAATTTATGACTCAGACACATTTCTATCCCAGTAGCCACAAATTATCTCCTTTTGAATCGTTATGATGTAGTACATTTTCTTACCACAGCATTTTTTAAAACATCTTGATATATTCTATGGGAGGAAAAAAATGGAAACACACAAAGAGTTTGATAAATAGAAAGTATCTCAAAAAATACATGTGTGTGTAATTCAATCTCCACATTTTTATTTTTCATGCTAGTTTTATAATTTTACCAATAAATTTTTCTCACTTTAAGAAAAGGGTGTACATAGACATTTATGGTATCCCATTTAATTTTCTAAATATAAAGCAAATGCACACACCAAAAAAAAAAAAAATCCAACTGACATTACCATCTCCATTGTTAATAACATTAGTGAAATTACAAATTAAGAAAAAAAAAGCACATATCCCTAGCAGTAAGAAATAGCTAGGACAATAGTGCTGTGAAGCAGCTGACCAAGAATATTCTAACTCCATGCAGAGATACAGAGGTGAGAAGCTATACCGATAGTATGTTCAGGAACCAGGGAAGCCAGTTGGAGGCTAAATCACACACAGCATCTAGGCTTCCAACAGTCTGAGGTTTTGACATGAAAGCAGAGAGCATGTGTGTAAATGATACTTAAATGCACTGCCTCACAATACCCCTGAATGAGGCAGAGCATGGATGGACCAGAAGCAAAAACTCTCAGTGTCCAGAGCTTAGATCTGTTGACAGTTCAGGCAACAGACAGCAACAACTTGATCTGCACTGCCTGAAAATATGGAGAGGAGGAGACATCTGAAGTAGAGGTGGAATGCAAAGTCAACAGCAATTCAAAACTGACTTGCAACACAGAGTGTAGGACATGTGTGGATGTGCCTTGTCCCAAGATGGGAAATACTGAGAGTGCTAATGTAGTAAGAATGCCAGCACTTGGAGCCTTGGCTTTGTGAGATCTTTGACCTATTCAAGAAGACATGTGACTGGAGCTCAGAAACAACATCTGAACAGAGGCTATGCAGTGAAGATGCTTAACCTGTAGCTTACAGTTGAATCCTTCAATGTAGATGGGACTGCTGAGGGAAAGAGCAAAAAGAGCACAGTGCTTCTCAACTGGGACTTGAGGTTATTTTGTCCCATGGGGCATATTTAACAGTGTCTTGAGACATTTTTTGGTTGTCATTCGTTGAGGCACACATTAAAGAAGACCAAGGACACTGCTACACATTCCATAAGGCACAGGAGAGGTCCCCACACTAAACAACATGAAAATTAAAACGTGAACAAACTGGCACGGAGGGTGATAAAATGACTTTCAGAAATCTCCCATATAGACCACAGTGGTTCAGCAACAGAAACTGACAAAAGTAACTGAACAACCAAGAGGAACACCGTGAGATCCCGGTGTCACAAACAAGGAGAAAAGAGACTTTGACAATGTAACATCTGCAATGTTTTCACTGCAAAACTGTTGTCATATGTCCTGGTTCAGTGTCCAGTTCATTTTTATGTACTTTCAAATTTTACCTCTCAAAATGTTTCCACTCTCGGTTATTGTTCAGCAAACTACAAAGTAGGCACCTATTTAAAAGCAACAGAGACGGAATTTTATCTCACTTCTCACTGATCTCTTCTAAATTTTCTACTTCCTGGGAACGTACCTCAAAGAACAGGATGCTAAGCACCAACAAGGCAGACAAGCAGGGAGGGAAGTAGGAGCAGGAAATTTGAGTAGAAAAAAAGAATGAATGGCTTTACACAGAAAGAAGACAAGCTCCATTTAATGTTACTGGAAATTCTGCATGTCTCGTCCTACCAAGGCAATGTTTTGAAAAACTGTCAAGTTAAAGAGAGAACAACAAAAGCCTGTCAAACTTGTAATATCTCTTGACACTGATGATAGGCCAAGTTATCATGAGTTCAGGAGCATTTTCAAAAATTTAGCTGCCTTCGCAGTAGAAAGACTTTCAATCTCTAAGTTCATTTGTTCATCAACTACTGATGAACACCTACACAAGCACTGTTGGATGTCGGTCTTCCCCCTGAGTGACACTTCACCACAACAAGGTATGAAGTCCACTCTGTTCACTACTCAAGGCCAAAAAAGTACCAGGATTGTCTGGCATGCAAATAACAACAACAATAATCTTGGACTAAGATCTATGGAATGAATGAATGCAGACCTACTTTTTAAATAGCATCTGTTTGCCCTCCTGATATTCAAGAGAGAATTTTTATACAGAATTACCCTATAAACTTTTTGGAAAACAGCCTAGAAGGGTGAAGAATGATGTGAATCAGAAAGGTCATCCATAAATAGGCCAGTCCTGCCTGGGAACTACCCTCAGCGTCAGCTGTATGTGTCTGTGTGTGTATATACATACTCAAATATATATGTATGAACATATGACCACAGAAACACATACATATGATTCACCCCATTTATTATTTATAATTACATGCTTCTTTCTCCCTTTGGAAAGGAAAACCATGCGTGTTTTTGCCACAGCTGTGGCAGTGGGAATCCCAGCACAGCTCAAGCAAACAATTTTAAATTTAGAAGGAAAACAGCCTGTTTCCTTTAATAATGAAAGGAAATCTTCAGGAAAGGCAAGCTGAACGCTAGTAACAGGATTAATATATTGCTCTAAACAATTTTATGCAAAGAAATTCCCACATTGGACTTCAAAGGGGAATGGAATTAAGACAGGAAAAGTGGGTCAAGTGGAGACGACTCCTGATTAGAGAAAGACTTGGGGAGTATTTTACAAGGCACTCAAACAGAGGGCCTTTGGAACATGCCTGCCTCATAGCCAAGCAGTGCCATTCAGACCAAAAAATGATGTTAGAGAGGAAAGGCAGCCTCTCAGCAGAAATCAGGCAGGGAGCATCAGTAAGACCTGGCATCGCTAGGAAGCCAGGCCATCCAGATGTCCATTAATGAAGGCAATAGGTAAAAATCTGCTAATGCACACTTTCATTAGCCAGTAAAGATGTAGGTGTCCAGAACTTGTAGATACTCAAGGTATTTATACAGACATTCAACTGGAAATTAAAAGGAAAATTGCAAAGCCTAATTTTACTCTGCGGTTTTTTACCTTTCATTAAATGTTATTTTAAGTATTATATCATTTGGTTTACAATTTGTCATAAGCAATTAGCGAGTATATTAATAGCTTAATATTATATTTTACTGTGTATTTTACTCATTATTTACAGACATGCAGTCACAAACATAGCATAAAAGAAAGCTCCACCTTCTTTAGCCGTCTATATCTAGTCAAACGTATGGCTACTAATATTATAAACTGGTAAGTTTTCTCCATTGTTTGAAAATTTTGATTGGTTCTTTTTATTTTATTAAAAAGTTTTCAGAACCAAATAAAGAGAATAACAGTAGGTATTACACTGTGTATCATTATCTTCAAAGTAATTACTGAGTACAAGGCACAGATCAAAAAGATGTTTACAAAAACAAACATAACAACAGTGTGATATCTAACTGTCCTGTCAAAATAAGTAAGAAATGCCTGACTGAAATCAGGCTCAGCATAGCTCTGGGTATGGCTTAAGGGACCTACTAAGGACAGAAGACAACATGGGCATCAGTGGAACCAATCAATAGGCTTGTGAGCCGAATGGATTAAGAAGCATAGCGAAGAAGCCAGGCTAGTTTCTGTTTCTTGGAGAAGCTCGAATCTTCACCTTCACCCTGAACGTGAACTCCTGGCTTTCTTGGCAGAGTCTTAAACTTTCCAACACACACTGTTCAACCTTACCAGGCAGGTGCTTATACTGCTGCGTTATATCCCCAGCATACTCTTCAACCTTTATCGCAGACCTCTGACCTCTTGATATACACTCATGTAGGGCACTACAGTGAGATTCAGGCCTTCAATCTTTGCTTGGATCATTTGGGGATCCAACGTGCAGGCAGCCCCTTTGCTCTGTTCCATATCTAAGTCTGTAGGTAGCCACGTAAACCAAGCTTGTATTAGTATTTCTGTAGTGAGCACTGACTGATACAAACACAAAATTTCTTTTTGATGAACTTAGACATATAACGGAACAGTGTACTGCCAGAAAGAATAATAAACTCTTAAGCACTCATGGGCAAGTGGACAAAACGGATACTTAATAACAGAGTTTATGATGAAGCTTAGCAATTAAAATATATACTTAATAATTAAAAATAATAAAATCTAACAATTACTGACTGCAAAGAATGTATTAAAGGAATCAAAGCCATTCAATCTGGGCCTTCTAGCCAACCTCTTCTAAAGTAGGTATGACAAATAATACATTTCATAAGGAAAAATAAGGTGCATAAAGAGGCTTAGTAACTTACTACGGTTACACCTTCAAAGCTAGATTTTAACTACATATTCATCTCAGAGATCCATAATAAAAGTCATGACAAACATAATGACAAGGAACACACAAAACTTTTGAAAATGTCACTCAACTCCCTGCTTGTTTCAGCTTCATGTTTCCATTCCAATACTCCTTAATCTTCCATACCTATGCACTATGGTCAAAGAAACTCATCCATTTCCATAGCTTCCTTTTCTGGGTTGAAGACGCCTAACTGCAGAACTAGCCTGGACAGTTCTCCTGCAGGGCACTATCATGTGGGCATCCTGATATAGGTGTCATTTACTATTTCTCACTATCCTGCATAAAGTACCTCAAAGTAAATACGACCTACACTGAAATATGTTAACACATTACCCAAATCTATTTTTTTCATGCTACCAAAGGCTAAAGTAAGGTAAAATACCATGCTATTTACCTTATCTTTCTTCTACCAAAACTTGAGATCAATCCTTCTCACACAAACCCTACATCTATCCGTATCTTCACCCAGACCTCCACCTTCGACCTTACAGGGATTACTGCAATGGTCCCATGTCCCCTGCTTTAGATGACACTCAAAAACTTTCCCCAACGCTGCCAAGCGATTTCCCTAAAGAACAGACCATGCCATTCATTCATTTTTCAGCCAACTTTCTGTTGATCTTGAATACTTCCTTTGTACCAGATAATGAAAGATCAAACAGCAAACAAAAGAAACAAAAAGGAATTACAGAACTTATATTCTTGTAGGAAAAGACTGACTGACTTACAAAATTTGTAGGGTTTTTTAAGAGTCCCAATAAATAACCTGTGCTGACCTTCAGCTTGTAATTCTCCTATCCTACTCTCCCTCTCTAGTAGCTGAGATTCCAGGCACATATCCCACACCCAGCTATAACTGATATTAAGCAAAATTAAAATACTACCTGTGGTTACCTGATAAGTGTATAAATGGTTGTGTGTATGAAATGGTGATAAATTCTTAGCACTCTGATGTGGAATCTTACTACTCCCTCATTCACATACAACCCCACCTTTATATCCACTGACGTATTTTTAAATTCCCAGACATGCCAGGTAGAGGTCTCTACACATACTGATCTTTCTGCTTGAGCTTCTCTTTTCACTGTCCTTCCATAGGCTCACTCTTGCCCGCTTGCAGCAAGTGTTCCCAGATTCCCAATGAGTTCTGCTTTTCTTATCCATCACTGAGCTCCAAAGCATCTTCAACATCCTCATTACAGAATTTACCATACTATAATGGCATTGTGGAATTAGTCACCTAATTCTTCTCTAAACTGTCATAAAATACTAAAGACTGGATGACTCACAATAGAAATTTATTTTCCTGCAGTTCTGGGAGCTGGAAGTCAAAAACAGGTCTGATTTCTCTTCTTGGCTTGCAAATGTCTATTCTCCTCTCTTTATATGGTTCTTTTTCTGTGGACAGACACCCCGTGGCTCACTGTGTACCCAAATTTCTTCTTCTTATCAAGATACCAATCAGATTGTATTCGGCTCTTACAAATAGCTCAGTGGATTGAAATCTACAGCAATTGAGACTGGGTGTGGTAGTGTGCCTA
>PVKN010009278.1:0-23990 GCA_004027915.1 Capromys pilorides
CAGTAAATCTGCCCCCATCTCCCTAACCAGCTTACTGGCTTCGTGGGTGCCAGGAAGTACCCAGAGTTGTGGCTGACACATAATAGGAGCTGCATTAATAATTATGCAATGCATGAGCAGCTAATAGGATGGGCCAGGTGGGCAGGGCAGATGCTGGGGTCCTCACCTCCCTGGTAGGTGGAGAGTGCAGGGATCCTTTGAATCACCTTTTGGTGGGTTTCCACTTAACCCACGCCTTCTCAGACAGACATCCTTTTTTTTTTCCTTTAACTGAGTCTTCCTGCTTGTGGGCTTGGGAGCCAAGAAGTTGCTTGGGAACTCCCCGTTGGCCAGTGGTTTCACTCTCAGCTACCAGTTCTATCTTATGTTTTAGTTTCTTTCTGGGGCAGGAAGGTTCAGTGGGATGTCAGAGTGCCTGCCCAAGGAGTGAGATATTGTGTTAACACATAGCATGGAGCTGCACAGGCCAGTCAGAAGTCTTCCACTCTCTGCAGACTGATCTCGGGCCAAGTTGCTTAGACTCCTTGAGCCTCAGTTTCCTCACATGTAAAACAGAGATAATTATAGGAACCAAATTCCAGCTGAGTGGGAGCACTCCATGAGGTAATGCATACACACTCTGAGCATAGTGTCTGATTGCTAGTTCGTGTTCAGTAATTGGAAACTGTTTATAGGAAATGTAATAACATGCCCAAAGACTGCTAACCTTACAAGGCTAAGCTCTGTAGTGCACTCCACAGGCCTGGGGGCAGGATGGAGTCACTTCTAAAAGTGACATTTTACCAGTTTCTGGAAGCTTGTGAAACACAGGCAAGGAGTGCTTTAACATGAACAGGGCACCATTAACTATTGCTTGGTCTCCTATGGGATGGTTTTCTAGTGACTACCAGTGAGCTAGGTCCCTCAGTCTCAACAGGGCTCATCCTGAAGGAAACAGGACTCCTGTGGTCAGCTGGGCAAGATGGGCTGCTGACACGGTGACTGTTGCTGACCACGTGCAGATTTTTTCACCTGGGTATGGGGTGGGGTTAGGGTTTAACAGTGGACAAATTGTAGAAGCTGAGGTGGAAGAAGTGAAAGACCAAGAAAGAGCAAGAGCAAGCACCCTGGGCGGGCTTGGCCCAAGAATGTCATCTGTCCCAGAACAAGACTTACACAGAACACAAAAGTACAGAAACAAAATAAAAGAGAGATCAGGCTGATCATGTGAAAAAAGAAAAACAGCAAAGGACAGTGGGAACACAGGAAAGTGGTGCTTGAATCCAGAAAACTCTGTCCCAAGGGCAGTGAAAACCTGGAAATCTACAGGTTCGCAAACCACTGTCCTCTGTTACTGTGTCCCTGGCAGACATCACTGGCCAATCTTCCAACAAGGCTGGAACAGCTTCAGCATCCTCTGTCCAGGGACCAAGGTTATCAGTTCTGATCCTCCAAGCAGACGTTCAAGTTAAAACCTTATGGGCTGCTGGAGGATATGGGCAGAGCTGTAAGGCAGCTGGGTCTCTCAAACCCAGACTTTCAACCTCCTTGCTGTAGTGCCTCCAGCAAAAGAAAATGGTAACAGAAAACTTTGAAATTCTACAGGTGAACCAAGGAGGATGGAGCCATCATGTTAGCAGTGATTTTGAGAGCTCCAAATTAAACTAAATTCACATTTTTGTGCATGTGTGTGAGTTCTTGTCAAGAGAGAAAAAATGAGGGCATTAAACTGTCTTGAAAGATTCCTTTTTTATAATTAAGCCTTCCTTGCCTGCTTTGTGTTCCCCGGGCTGACACATTACAGCAATAAACAGAGCCAAAAGGCAGCACTCCTGCTTCGTGTCAGCGGATGAGGGATGGGGATCTCACACACAAAGCTCCTTGCTGGAGTCAGCTGTTTCCAGGACCTGCGTGTGTGCCTTTGAAGCTGCCCGCTGCCCAGAGGAGCCACAGGGATTAACACACCCTTTTGTTTCTTCTGTCTGTAGGTTCAGGATCTCCACAGAGTGTGTTTGAGGAGATCAGGCCTGCCCAGCAGGCAGACTGGAAGCGTAAGCTCTGCCTCAGAGCCCGGCCTTGAGCAGACTGGAGCTGTCCTAAGAGAAAGGGAATCTTTAGCACTCCCTTCTGAGGGAGCTCTTCTGGAAATGTGAGTTTCCTGTGAGCCAGGGTGCTGACAAGGGCTGCCCTTCACACATGTGGGGCTACAGGTGGGAACTAAGAGGACACAGCCTCAGACTTGACCGGGGGAAGGTTTCATGAACCCAGAAGGAGGGACAACAAGGGGCTTCAGGTCCTGCCTTTGACTCTCAGTAGCCAGCTGGTCTTGGGCAGGGCACTTCAGTTCTCCAGGCCTCAGTTTCTTCATCTGTGAAATGGGAAAAATGCGTGCCCTCTCCCTTTTTCCCTCCTGTGCATTCTTTCTCCCTCTTTGTACCTCCTCTTTCCTTCTCTGTCAGGAATAGTAAAACAGGCTGTGTTAATAATGTGTGAGATGAATTTGGGGATATGGCTGAGGGCTGTAGTTCAAACTAAATCAGTGTGGTAAAAACGACACCAGCCCCGTGGTACACTCACAGAGAAGAGAGGTCTGTACGTCCCCCCACTGTGGCTGGTCTGGCTCTCCAACAGCCATAAAATGATGCCAAGCCAATGTGGCCCAGGCCTAAAGTGGCCTCCACTTGCCCTGTCTTGGAACTGTCTCTGGTCCCTGAGATGCCACACAAAAGTCTAATTACACTGAGCTCCCTGCACTGGGGAGATGGTACCCAGACACCACAGATGATTGTCCTAGCTGAGCCATCCACCTTCCCTGCCAGCACCTGTCATTCGAGGAAAGCCACCTGGGACTTTCCAGGGAGCCCTCTATCAGCTGAATACCAGAGTGACAGAAGTCAGTCCTTGGCACAGCGGTCCCTGCCCAGATGGATGCTGTTCAAAGCATTCCATTCCAGGGTAATTTGTGGCACAGTGAGGGTCACCAGAGTTCAAGTTCTTGCTAGTCAGCTTTCTAGATGGCACCACTCTATCTCCACCCTCCTCTCTCTGAGAGAGGAAGAGCAGTCCCTGCCCTCTTAAATGCGAGTAAAGATTTCCATGATGCAGCGCCAGCTCAGGGCTAAGAGCAGGGCCTCGGACACGCCAAGCCCTCAAAAATGCCATCACTGATGTTTTTCATACACTAGTCCCCGCTGGGAGTATGAGAAGAAGGACAAAGAAAGACTTTCTCAGCCTATGTACCCTGGAGTAGGAAACTCCCTACTGATCCCAGTGCATCGAATTATCTTAATCATACTTAATCCTGTTCTCATGAGGGCATTTTAAGGTGGAATGGTCATTTATTTGATTTCTCCTGAAAGTGTTGCCCTGGTGAACTGTGCAGCTGGCCAAGGAATGGAAAGACAGACCTCTTCTCTGTCTTGTTTTTCTTCAGTACATGTCTGCTGTACATGAGGTTCGTGATTGTCTTGGGGAGTAGGTACATGAACATAACGCATCTTGATTCTTTTTATCACAGCAAGCTCCTTGCTCTGCTTGTGAATTAGGTTACTGGCACAACCTCCTTGTCTTTCTCTTCTTCTTTTGCTTCAGTGAACTCTTCTTCCACCCGGCCATGAGGGCAGCCATACTTGCACTGAGGGGAACTTCCACTGCCAACCTGCTGCCTCAGGGTGGAGCTTGTAGAATGCTTGCTGTAGCCCGGGGAGTGACTCCCCATCCACTCCTGGCTCACCGCAGTTTCTTTTTACTACTTCTGTAAATCTTAGTCACCAAAGATGTTCTCTTTTGCTGTGTTTTTGTTTTAGGAAAACTGGGACCCTAGATCTGGGACTGAGGATGAAGCTGAAGAGTGTAGCAAAAATGCCACAAACTTTGGGGTTGCTAATTAAATAATTCAGCAAATAGCCCTTGAGCACCCACTAAGTGCTAGGCCCTAGGTGAAGCACTGAGTGAAAAATATTTGAGTCTGCTACCCAGTTCTTCAACTTCAAAGGTCTCCAGCACCTGTCTTCTGATTGGCTAAAACAATACCTAGACACAATCTCAAGGCTGCAGGATGGAATAATGCAGTGGGAACTTTCCTGCTGGTGGGAGTGTAAATTAGCCCCACCGCTTTGACAAGCAAAGTCCCCTACAGCTGACTGTGTCTTTCCTAAGTGGAAAAGAAGAAATTTCCAAGCTGTGCCATTTTCAAGAGCCACGGCTGGCGCCCCACCAAATGCTCATCAGCTACAGGTCTGTCCACGCTGTACAACGCCATGCTGGAGTGAGGGTGAATCATCTAGGGTCCCAGACGAAAGGATGGTGAATGCTGCTGGAAAGTTGTAACAGAATGGAGTGCTGTGCTCTAAGATGGATATGGTTGAGTGTGTCCCCAACAATGGTTCATACTCTGGAAGCCTAGCCCCGATGGAACCAATAACAACAGGTAATGGAATCTTTAAGAAGTGGGGGGCCTCAGGGCTGGTGAGATAGCTCAGCAGACTCAGTGCCTGCTTAGGAAAGCGCGGGACCTGGGTTCAATTCCTGGCACCACATGCTGTGCCAGCCCTGATCCCAGGCATGCTGAGCTCGCCACTGAGACCAGGCATGGTGGTGCCTGCCTGTAATCCCAGCACTGGGGAGGCTGAAAACAGGAGGATCACTAAACTATGAGTCTAAGCTGTGTAGTGAGACATTGTACCAAATACATAGGAGGAGGAGGAGAAGCCTCCTGGAAGGAGGTTAGGTCTTTGGAGTGCATTGTGAAAGGGGAGGAAATAGTTCCTGCAGGACCCCAGAGTTACAGCTCAGCTCCTCAACGTCTTCAAAAGGCTCACATGTGGAAGGCTCAGCCAGCGTTGCTGGAAGGGGGTGAGGTCACCTGTGGCGAAGCAGCCTGGTAGAAGGAAGTCAGGTGCTTGGCGTGTGCCCTTGAAGAAGACTGTGGAGCCCGCTGCTTCTCTCTCCAGCCACTGTGAAGTGCGCTGGCCTCCTCTGCCACGTGCTTCTCTCCACGTCATGCTGCCTCGCCACAGCCCAGGCAGCAACAGGGCCAAGTGACCACGGGCTCAAATCTCTGAAGCTGTCAGACACTATACATCTTTCCTCCTTTTTAACTTAGTTGTAACATTTTGTTACCGTGACAGGAAGATGACCAGCACATCCAGCTAGTTCCCTTTTCATTGTTATAAAGGGAGCAAGTCCGGCCCTTGAGTCGCTCTGGCTTCCGGTCTCACTGTGTGGTAGATGGCATTTCTCTATGCTTCTTGCCATTGCGATGCCATTGCAGGAGGCTGTGACCAGAGACTGAGCCCAGGGGCTGCCTGACCCTGGGATAGATAATAAATACATACATAGTAAAGTTTTTGTTTGTAGTATTTAGCCTCAGATATCCTGTTATAACCACAGAAAACAGACTGAGATATACTATATAATTCTATTGATGTGAATTTTTATACTTCTATTTATTTTTTGAGACAGGGTCTCGCTATGCAGTTTGAGTTGACCTTGTGCTCACTTTTGCAGCCCCCCAGGGCTGGTCTTGAACTTGCAGTGAACCTCTTATCTCAACCTCCCTAGTGCTAAGATTACAGGCATGTGTGACCACACCTGGTGGAGCCAGGGGTCGATCTTGGGTCCTTGCACCTGCCACACAGAAGCCTATGCCCCTAAGCAGGGGTGGGGGGGGTCCCCTGGTCCAAGTGATGTGGGGTGAAATGCTGCTCACATGACGTGTTTCCTTGGTAGAATCCAGCCCACAGTTTTCATGTATACAGGTGTAGAAAAATGTTGCCCACACTTGATCAGATTGTTTTGTCTTTTTATGCTTAGTTTCCTCATCTATAAAATATGGTTAATATTCCCTTGGTGTTAGGAATTATACTGGCATTTAATTATCATCAACATTTTCATACCTAAAACACATTGGGGGCTTCATAAATGACTTTCATCTTGTTATCATTTTTTAAGGATGTTTGTTTTTCTTAGACTTAGATTTCTACAAATGCTTACTCTGGGAAAAATGTCCTTATTCTTCCTATGAGAAAGTAATAACAGCTCTTAAAAAGAGGTCTTTCTATGGGTTGAAATTTATTTTGCATAGTGTGTTTCAAGTGTGGTAAATGAAAAGTATCTCTCACTTTTGGCAATGCCACTTTTCTTCTATGATCCCCAAATCCCCTCTCCTAAATGCCCTCTCAGGCCAAAGCTTTGAGGGGAGAAGGTCTCACTGCCTGGAACATATGCCGCCTTCCTTTTTCCACATGTTTAGAGAGCATGACTGAGGATGGATTTCTCAATTCTTCAGGAACCTGAAAGATGTGATGCAGTCTCTAGTCTTAGAATTTCCCCCTGCCTTGTAGGGGGTTGTGTGTTGTGAAAGGGTCTAGTCATTCTTGTCCTGCCCTGCTGAGGCCTGCTTGTGACCTGGGGCTCCTGGGGAACTGTGTCATGCTTCCTGGCTGGGAACAGGGCTAAACTTTTACACTCTGGATATTACATTACATCAAATTAGAAAGCTGACCTAGCCACTACAGCTGGGAGAGGAGAGAGACCTTGGAGGGGCATCTGGGGGCCCAGGAGCCATCTGTGGGAGTGCCAGAGGGTGAGACAGCTCTCATGGCAAAGACACCTGGGCTGGAGATGCCTAAATATCCTGCTGATAACATTGGGCAGAATCTAAAGTCCAAGTAAGTCTCATGTGATGTCATCCAGAGAGACAGAGTACTTATCTGCCCTGTGGGACATCATGTCACCCTTCCCCAGAGGGGCATAAATCCTCTTGCTTAAGTGACCGCTAGCACTTTCTAGGTGACCCCAGCCTTTTCTCTCATCAAAAGAAGAACTGGGGCAGGGGCAATAGCTGGACGGTTTAAGCACCTTCCTGGCAAATACAAGAACCTGCATCGATCCCCAGTATGGCATGCCATGCTGGCCCTGGAACTGGGTGTAGCACCTGTAATCTCAGCGCTGGGGAGGCTGAAACAGGAGGATCACTATGAGTCTGAACTGCATAGTGAGACCCTGTATCAAGGAGAGGGAGGGAGGGAGGGAGAGAGAGAGAGAGAGAGAGAGAGAGAGAGAGAGAGAGAGAGAGAGAAGAAAATCAGTAAACCCAGGCAACTATACATTTGGTGATGAGGAGTAGGAGCAAACTGCATTCTTAGAGTTTGTGAGTGGATGGTATATCTAGAGGACAATTTTATTCTCTGAATTAAAAATCTTTAAGGAGGTCTGGAGAGATAGCTCAGTAGAATAAGCACTTGTCTGGCAAGTGCAAGAGTTCAATCTCGTGTTTTGGCAGGGGAAAAGTTTTTTTAAAAAAATCTTTAAGGAATATACATAGCCCTTCTGACATCAGGCACTGATCCTAAAATGTTTGGGTTTTTGTTTGTTTGTTTGTTTTTGTTTTTGTTTTTAGTACAGGGTCTATAAGGTCTCACTATGGAGATCGGCCTTTTAGTGATCTGCCTCTATTCAGCCTCCCAAGAGCTGGGATTACAGGTGCATGCCACCACGCCCATTCTCAATCGCCATCTGGGCATGCCGCCCACCCCTCCCCCCGGGGCAGGCCTGCACAGCAGGCAGAGGATCGAACCCTGTCAAGCTGTGTCTGCCTAAGCTGGCACTTTAATCTGCTGAGCTATTTAAGAATTTTGACTAGAGCACACGTCATGTACAATATTTTAGCTAACTGAAATATTTGGTGAGCATCTTGCGAATGGCGAAGACTTAATAGATGTGCAGCACGCTGCTAAGTAAGATACCATAAGACTGAGGCTGCCCTGAGCAAGCCCCTAAGATACTATTTCCTCTGGGCCCATTTTACAGAGGATCAAGCAAGGTCTTCAGAGAGGGCTAATTAGCTGCCAAAGTCTCCAAACTATTCAGAGTTAGAGCCAGGTTTGTGTGTAGCCCCTAACCAGAGGGCATGAAGTCCTGCCTTCCTTGGCAAGGCTCTGTGCCAGGCACGAGTCAGGCAGGCCTGGTCCGCTCTCTGCATTCAAGGAGGGATGACTCTAAGCAGTGTCTACGCGAGTTCAGTGTCAGCAAGAGAATGGCCCAGGAGCCACAGGAGCACAGCCCTCAGACCCTCCCAGAACCGTCCACTACCAACCCTGCAAGACAGGAAGCAACCTAAATGCTTGGCAGTAGGAGTTCGGGTAAGTAAATTACATTATGTCTGCACAGTGAGATAGTGAGCAGCATTAAAATAAATGTCACCGGGCTATGTGTATTGACATGAAAAGACGTTCTTGTCACATTATTAAAGGAGCAGAGTGACTATGACAAAAGAAAATTCTGTTTTTGTGCTTGAGTGTATTTGTGTTTATGTATTTGTAGGAATTGAAAAAATATCTTACTAGTTTTTTTCTCAGGTTTGAAATAATTATTATTATTATTAAATAGTTACCAATTATTTAATTGGTAATTTTTTTCTCCCATTCTCTCTAACCTTCCTGATTTGGGAGTAGGGGATTAGCACATTCCACATCTAATTTAAATAACAAGCTAGTTCCACTTGAGGGAAAAAAAATCACTGCTGCCTTTTCAGACATGCATAAAGGTTGAGTGGTCCAAAAAGTGCCTCATTCCTGTGTTAGTCAGCATTTTGTTGCTGTGACAAAACACTTGAGAATAACAAATTAAAAGAAGAAAGGTTTATTTCAGCTCACAGTCTCAGTCCATGCTCAGCTGGCCGCTCTGGAAAGGCCCAGTAGAGGAAATCTTCCCTCCTGGTGGCAGCCAAGAAGCTGACAGAGAAGAGAAGAAGCAGAGAGGAAGGGATAGGAGGTGACCTGATGCAGTCCCCAGGGGCATCCCCCGTGATGTGCTTCCTTCACGGTGACCCTTCCTCCTAAGTGCCCATCACCTCCCAATCACGCCTTCATGCTGTGAACACAATGCTGGATTCACTGTCTCTTGGAGTTCATGTTCTCATGGTCCAGTCGGTCACCTTCCGAAAGCCCTGTCTCCAGCACTGCTGCAGTGGGTACCAAGGTGCTCCAACTTGCACAGTGGCCACCTAGTGCTGCTTGATTGTTTTAAGAGACAGGAGTTGCCTGAAGCTACCAAAGGCTGCTCTGCACACCTGGGGCACCCAGAGCTCTACGTGTGCTCCACACATCTTCTGGGTGGGTCACCCCAGGCTGCCTGCTCCATCCTCATATCCCTGACAATGCACACATAGGGAGCACATACAAGCCGGTTCTCATCCTCAGGCTTTACACTTCTAACATGTGTGATCCTCACAGCTCTAACTTGGGTACTTAACGTACCCATTTCGCTGGCAAGGAAGCAGAGGCACAGAGAGGCTGACTAGTGCGCTCCAGTTCCAGAGCTGCTGGCTGACAGAGACGCCCCAGCCTCAGGGTTCAACTCCAAGAAAGTGCTTATACTACCCTCAGTGTGGGGTCTCAGGAATCTGAATTTTTTTCAGCACTGGAGATTGAACCCAGTGCTGAATTGTATCTCCAGCTCTTTTTTATTTTTATTTTTTTTTAATTTTCAGACAGGGTCTCACTAAGTCACTATGTTGTCTGGGATCACACTTGTGATCCTCCTGTCTCAGCTTGCCAGAGTGCTGGGATTACAGGCATGAACCACCATGTCTAGCTAAGAATCTAGATTTTCAACACTGCCCAGGTGGTCCATGTGCATGCTGACGTGAGGTACCATTACTCTAAAGCATCTTTCGTGTTCAAGCCATTTACTCTAAGATTGCTTTATGTTAAGAAACAGCTGACATGGAGCAAATGGATCTGCTATGGAAAGACTGTCTCTGAAGTCATTGGAACAAAGATATATCTTCGATTCCTGACTGTTTGAAAGTCATCAAGTCTGAAAAGCGAACAGTTTCACAACCCCCTAGCCCAACCTCCCTCTTACTTGAAACCATCTGTTAAAAAAAAATTCTTGTTTAGAATAATTATTTCTAAAGTATTAAGAAGGGCTGAGGCAGGAGGATTGCCGTGAGTTTGAGGCCAGCCTGGGCTACATAGTTCAAGGTCAGCCTGGGTTACATAGCAAAATCCTTTCTCAAAATAAATAAATAAATAAATAAATTATATGCATATACATACATATATATATATATTAAGAGGTTGGCCTCATCTATCTGAAGTAGGGACAAAGAAAAAATGTGCATGTACAGTGTCCATAATCTCTTAAAGTCCCGCTCCCTCTCTTGGGAACTCTGTGGTAACCTTGGCCACAGTCTAAAAGCTGAGGGCTGAGGAGGGATTAAGCATCTACAGATGCTTCAGGGCAGTGGCACTTCACTTCAGTGTGCACACGAAAGAAACGTAAAAGCCATCAGAACGGAGTTGCTTGTGTCAATACTAACAAATAAATAAAGTTAGGAAGGAAGAGTGCTCAGGCAGGGCTGCCTGGCCGCAATTCCCAAAGCCTCTACCAAGGGCACCAGCTTTCAAAGAGGCCGCACAAGCTTACACTAACAGTAGTTCTACCAGGACATCTGCCCAGCTGCCTGACTTCAGGGTGACACCACTGTCCTTAATCATTTGGCCTAAGGATTAGTGTTTCAGGCTCGCTGGGAGCATCTTCCCTATTTTTATCTTTAAAAACTTCCCCTTGGTCCATGCCGTGGCCAGCGCCCCTCCTGTGCTACCATGTGTGCTCCCTGGCTGTGCTCTTGCCCTTGCAGTGTTATTCCCACATGTATCAGTCAGCTGTTCGTTTCTGCAACAGATACCTGAAATAATCGGCTTAGGAAAAGAAAAGTTGTATTTTCCACAGTGTTAGAGGTCCCATTTGGGGCCCATGACAAGGCAGCACCTCCTGATGGGGAGCACACAGTAAGGCAACTGCTCACCTCATGGCAGGCAGGAAGTCAAGAGACAGAAAAGGGCCAGATGCCAGCGTTCCCTCCAGTGGCCCGCCCACCTCCTTACAGGAAGACATCCAACTAAGCTCGCCTGTCACAGTTTCTTCTACCTCTCAGGACACCCTAGGCTGGAGACTCAGCTTTATTATAGGACCCATTAGGGGACATTCTAGACCCAAATTACAGCAGGAAATAAATACAATTACTTAGACAGTTGCTTTTTATTAAGGTTGGTAAGGACTAGAAGGTCCTGTCCAATTTTTAAAGGCCGGCACTGTGCTGCTTTGAGAGGTTATCCTGATGTCATCCAGACAGGTGCCCACTGACCTAACTGACTGGCGGAGTTCCTGTGTTTGTCGTCTGTCACCTTGCAGGAGCCCTGTTCCACTGAGGGCACACACTCCAGGGGCCCTCGTGCGCACCTTGGGCCATGGTATTGGCAGCAGGGGGCACTATTACATACATTACAAGATACCTATGGCTTCTGGTGGTGTTACACTCCCAGGACCACAGCAGTACTTGGATTTTGGAGCCCAGGTGAGGCTGGTCCCTGCTGTCCTTTAAATAAGCTTTGTCTTCACCAAAACTTGTGTGTAGGCACAATGTCTGCGCAGCAGTGTTGGGAGGCTGGCTTTGTGGAGGGGTTTGGGTCATGGAGGTCCCGCCCTATGGAATGGAAACATGCCTTTCTCACTGGAACTGAGGTAACTGTTACAAAAGTCTGGTCCCCTTTCCAGTCCACACACACCTGCTTGTCCTTCACTTTCTACATGGTGTGGGACAGCATAGAGCCATCGCCGGAAGCCAAGCAGATGCAGGTGCCAAGCTGCTGGGATCCCAGAACTGTGAGCTGAATAAGTCTCTTTCCTTGTTCAATCACACAACACAGGTATTCACCACAGTATAGGGAAGTGGATGACCCACATCTCAGAGGAGCAGATTAGTCGGCCTGAGCAAGTAAAGCAACAGCTCTCGGGCACAGTGGTCTTTGTCATTAGCCTTATGCTGGTCATGCCTTGCCTTAGTGTCTGCCATGGAAGCTGTTGTGGTAGATGCCAGATCTTGGGGAGGGTGGTATGGGTGGCAAAGGAAGGGAACTGGAGATTTGGTCTTTCTGCTTGAGGCTGAAGACAAGGCCTGGGGACTATGTGGAGTAAAGGTGCGTGACCAAAGGTCAGCATCCGCACACTCACTTAGGATCACCCTGACGCCCGCCAAGCCCTTGCAGGTGGAGAAGGCTCAGTTCATATTAGGAAACTGAGGCTTGGCTGAGACCACAGAGCTGGCAGGAGAGCGCAGCACCAGAGCCTCTGAAGCCAGGCTGTCCCTCCTGTTCTTTCTGGGGAGGTGGCAGGTGTCTTTGCCTGCAGAGTCTCCATGCCAGCTCCTCTCAGCCCCATGGTGACCTGAGACCCCACCTGAGTCCCCCAGTTTATTCAGGCAGTGAGGGAATTGAACACCACTTCTGGATGCGAGAGGTCTGGGTGTCCAGAGCTACAGGCCTTTCAGGAATGCTCAAGAATGCCGCTGATCGGTCTTGGGAGCTGTGAACAAATGCAGGGGAGGAAAAAAGGAAGATGAGAGGGCTGTGGGAAGAGGGTCAAAGCACACGGGACAGTTGCACAGCCCCGAAACACGAGTACGTCTCCAGGAAGCCCAGCCCCTCCCCACTGTCAGCAAATGCCAGGGGTGACAGGGGAGAGTCCAGGGGGAAGCATAGCCTCTTTTCAAATTCTGCTTGAACGACTTGTCCCCGGAGAGACCTGATGGACCCGTGCACCAGGCTGACTCTTCGTATGGTCTGCAGTCTCCTACACTTGACCTCCACAGCTCAGGTACACTTACAAGTCTTCACCTGTTTGACTGTGACCTCCATAAGGACAGAGCTGTGTCTGCCTGCTTTGCACGGAACTCAGGAATTATTTTCCTGCTTGTGTTTTCTTTATCCTTTGGAACTTCCTCGTGCCGCAATTGCAGTCTTAGCTCTTGTCTCAGCAAAGAGAAAGACCTTCTTGGTGACTAAAGCGCGATTCTTAGGCGCAACTCTCATTGCTTCAGCTTGAGCAGCACATCCATCCTGCAGCCAGCCACCGTGACCTAAAGAGCATGGTGCTCTGGTAGGCATTGTAGTAGACATGGTTCATGGTCTATTCAAAGGCCAAGTTTCTGATCTTCCTTGCAAATGTAGAACCACTTCTGACAAATGGGACATCTGAAATATGTCCTGGAGGCTTTTGGGAAGAATTTTCTTCCCTGGCAGTTCAGATCTATAGGGTGGAGGCTAACTGCCTCCTCATCCCATTTCTTATCCTTGGGTATTGTTGTAAGACAATGGGATATCTGGAGCTGCAGCAGCCATCTTGCAACCATGAGGTGAGATAATGCAAATACATCAGGGATGGACTGGAAAAATGACTGCCCCTGGCTTGTATGATGTTCTTCTACTAGCAGCACCTGGCACTTCTTTTGAAAGCCTATCCACAAATTCCTGCAGCCACTTTGCCTGTGTGTGCTGGGTCAAAAGGGCCTGGGATTTCTACTACCAGGGAGTACATTTTCACAAGCAGTCTACTGCAGAAGAGTGAAGGCCCAGCTCCCCGGCTCTGTGCTGACATCAGCTCTGAGATGTGCTTGACACAGCAGAGCACTTTGAAGGGTCAGACTGAGCCTGGCCTGCCCAGGATATTCACCTTCTCTGAGTACTTCCTTCCCTCCCACTCCCCCTAGCTGCCTGTCAGACCCCCTAGGGAGCTTTTCCTTAATTAATCGCTTGCACACAAATTGTTAGCTGCTTCCGCGGGACCTGTCTTATCACCAGGGCTTGCACATCACAGCTGCTGGGTAAATATTTGTTGCCTGAGTGAGTGAATACGTGAATGGCTGAACAAGCTGGGGAAATCACAGGCAGGTGGAAGCTGAACAGGTTATTATACTAATTACAGGCTGTCTGCTGTTTTCCCTCTGCCTCCAGGAAACAGGTTGGCCCCTTGGGGAGTTTCTCCTGCTTTGGAAGCAGGCAGGGTGACTTCTGGCCAGGCTCAAAGGCCTCCTAATTGGGAGGCCATTAGGAGGTGAGGTCACCCCCCTAAGGAAGGGAGAGAGGCCTTATCACTCAGGACAAGGGACCTGAGGGTTGGGGCAGAAGTGCTCAAACATCTGTACTGGCCACATCACTGGAGCAGCTGGAGGGAATGACCACAGTGGAACCAATCACTGGAACCTTTGACCTGAACTCCAGTTTAATTCACTCTTTCCCCTCCATTAGCCGGTGGAAGGGATAGGGGAGGTGGAGGGTGGGCAACAGATTTTATTTTTATGGCATTTTTATTCCAGATGACCTGCTGGGTCAAACCCACTCTTCTTCATGAATTATGCATTAGAGGAGCCTTTTGCCTTCCTGATGGCTTTAGCTGAGTTCACCTCCTAGAAGGACTGGAAAAAAAAAGAAAATCAAGTGTTTCAATTAAAAAGTTCACCTCTTGCCATATCAATTGACACGTTTCTAATTGGATGATTCATCTGGTGAAGTGTTGGTAGGATTCTCAAGCTTCTCAGGGTCTTAAAAATCGCCCAGCCTCATCCCTGTAGTTTATACATGGGAAGAGATTAGGAGATGATGTGCCCAAGTTCACAGCTAGAGAACGTCCATGGCTGTCAGGAGATAACTGATTTGGGAGTGCGCGTCACTTGGTTTGTCTCAAGCCCATTGTTCTTTTCTGCAAGGAAACCTAAAGAGGGGATTCAGTTGCCATGGCTGCAGAACAGCCTGCTCCAGAATTTGCTGGCATTAAGTAAGCATCAACTCATGGGTGGTGCCTCTGGAGTCTGTGGACTGGGAATCTGGTGGGACACAGAGAGGACAGCCTCTCCCTGCTCCTTGGTGTCTTGCAGCTTAAAGAAAAGTCAGTGACTCAGGACTGGCCTCATTTGAGGACGTGCATGTTCACATTTATGAAATCGATCTATTGGCAGACATTGGCTGGAAGTGTCAGTTCTGATGTCTTTCTAACCAACCCTGTATGGCCTGGGCTTCCTCATGATCTGGTGGCTGGGTTACCAAGAAGAAAGTCCTGAAAGAGAGGGAGGAGGAGAAAGACTGGTGGGAACTGCTACCGTCTCAAAACTCACTCAGTTATGCTTCTAGAACCTTCTTTTGGCCACCACAGTCACAAGGTGCAGTCTGTGCAGGTTTGGGTGAGGGAGGTGGTGCTGTGGAATGGGAGCACAGTGACATGGTGCATGTTGGGGTCGCTGTCTCTGGAAAGCGTAGCCTGCCACAGAGTTATGGCTCGGACATTAAATTTTGCTGAATTATCTAGCATCTGTCTGATCTGTGCCCTGTCAGGCTGCAGCTGACTCAGGGTAAGACACTCAAGAGTGATGCCTGGAAGGTGAGTGTCAGAGCCAAAGTCTTCATATACCAAAAATATACACACAAATTTCCCTTCTGCTCTTTGGTCCTACCCATTCATCAGGAACCTGACCACCACCACCATGTTCCCTACAGAAGTGGTTGACTCATTCATTCATTCATTCATTCATTCATTCATTGAAGGGTATTGTGGGTAATAGGAGGTGTGCGAAATGAGGAAGGAGTGTACTAGGGCGGAAGCAGAGATCCCTTGGGCAGAGGAGAGGGCACAGCCTGTGCGAAGGTGGGAGGCAGTGGCCAGCGTGGCAGGCAGAGAGCTCAAGAGGTAAAAGGCAGAAGGTAGGCAAGGCTGGATGGGAAGGCAGGACCTCGGTCATCATTGGCTTGAAATGTCACCTCGAGGAGTTTGATTTATTTCCAGGAAAGGGAGAAGTCACTTAGAAAAGGCTATGATCAGATGTGTACTTAGAAGGGCCAGAGAGCTGCAGGTGGTAGGCTGCAGTGGGGCAGAGGGGAGGTGCAGGCCAGTGGGGTGGGGCTACACTGAAAGATAACAGGGTCAGAGACAGGGCCCAGCGAGCACAGTGGGGCTATGAGAAGCGGCTGCTCATCTTCAAGGTAGAGCTGGTGACCAGGGGGCTGTGCAGGGGTAGGCGGGCCGGGCCCTGCTCAGGGTCTGTGTTAGGAAGGGGTATGTGGGGGGTCTCAGGCACTGAGCTGAGGAAAGGGCTGGGCAAGGGGAGCCACGCTCAGTGCTGGGCATCTGTGTTTGGCGTCTGTTGTGTCAGGGATGCCCAGGAACGTGGGGGTAAAGCTTCCAGTAGCACCGTGAGCCGTGAACCCTAAACTCAGCAGGGCAGTTGCGCCATCAATCTGGGTTCCGCATGGCTGGAGAAATGGGAGGAAAGGCACAAGAGTGGCCTGCTCATGGAGGGAGAAGGCACTGGGTGGCAGGGGGAGCTCAGAGAAGCTGGGTTAGTGAGGGTCTTCTGGAGAGGAGGCACTGGCGCTTTCACAAGCTTCTCCTGATATCCGGGGAGAGGCCAGCAGGCAGAGGTGGGGGATAAAAGGCAGCTGCAAAAGGCACGGGCAGATGGCATCTAGTAAAGTCGCCCTCGTTCTCCTAAGTCTGATTATTCTGGAGACACCACTACTCCAAAAGAAGACCAGGCAAGAGGGATCTTTGCCACCTACTTCTGTTTCAGAAAAGAATCACCAGGTGACCTGACCTCAGCACGCATCCTTAGTGGCCAGTGTCTGTGCTTAACCTCTCGCAGGACAGTATTTTCTCCATGGCAACCCACGCAGCCTTGTGCTAACACCTGTTGTGTTGGGTCTGCACAACAGCCAGCTGTCACGGTTCAGCTCACAACGCCCTGAACTGGGTGGGACTGGCTACTTATCCCTGCTCCAGAGATGGCATCTGTCTCAACTCTGGCCAATGAGACTGAAGCCTGAGAATTTGGGGAGCTAGTGAAAAGAAGTACTCTATGCAGGGGGAACCCACTGCCCTGCCAAGACTGGAAACATCCTGCCAGCACAAAGGAAGGCAGATCATGAGAGAAGGAGGGAGAGAGAAAAACAGTCCTGCAGCCATCGCTGGAGCCCCTGGGTGCAGCCGTGCCTGAAGCCAGCTGATCTCTAGACTGCAGCTGCATGAGCCAAGAAATTCCCCAGTGCTGCAGATCGGAAAGGGCTGGGTGAGTTCTTCCACGGAGTGAGCAGTCCCCGCTCTACCAGACTTCTGAGGGATGGGGGTAGAGGGATGGAGACCTGCGGAGTGGCGGGGCAGCACTTCCTCTCTGTATTTTGCAGCGCACCTCACAACTCATTTGTTGCTTTGGGCCTTAGGATTGCTCCCCCACGGTTTTGCAGCCACCCCACCAGTCGTTTCCATTTGTACACTTATGTTCCTGTAAAATGTTCCTTTTAAAAAGGGGGGTGGGGGTGGGGAGACAGCTCAGTGGCATAAGCACTGGCCTGGCAAGCCTAAGGTCCTGAATTCTAACCCCTGTGCAGAAAAAAAAACAAGCACCGATGTGGGAGATGTGGGGAGACTTGAGGCCTCCTCCTAGCACAAAAGTGATACACAGGCTCATTAGTTTTAGAAAGAAACAAAAATTACATTCCTCCTATGTTCCCACAGTGCAAATTGGTAAATGAGAAGCTGGGAGAGGACTGGTGCAGCAGCCACCGATAGGGGCAGATGGCTCCGCCCATGGGGCGGAGTCACCACAGAAACCACGCCCATGTGACACAGCCACGCCTCTTCATTCAGGGTCTGAATTCTTTGTGCCTGGTCAACTCCAGGCTGCCGGGCACACTTTGCTGTGTTGGCAATACACTTCCCTCTTTGCCATTCACACAGGCAGAGGGGGAAGCAGAGGTCCAGGTGTCTCGGCGGGGGTGCGGATGCCTGGGGATTGGAGGGGTGATGGCTGTCCCACACTCTCCTCCTCCCTCCTAGGTCTCCACCTGTCCTTCATGCTGGGAAGGTGCCTCTTCCCAAGCCCTCAGCCCCTCAGGGCTACCATCTGTCCACCTGTCAGCTGGCAGCCCTCATGGGCTTGGGCTGCAGCAGGCCAAGCACTAGGCCTAGAGCTGGTGGCCACTAGGGCTTGCAGGTCACTGTCCTTCCCTCCACAAGACAGGCACGGGAATGACCAGGCTGAGGCGGCTTCTTCCTGCCCTCCACCATCTTCTCCTTCCCATCTCTTTTTATTCTTCCCATAGGTCTGTCTGTCCTCCTACCTGGTTTTCCTGCACTGTTCTCCTCCCCTGGAAGCCTTTCTTCCTGTTGTCCCTGGGAAGGAATGATACTGAAAGGCAGCCAGGTGCATCCACTAGATCTCTAATGCTAGTAACAGTTCCTGTTCCTCACTTTGTGCACTCCATGGGCTTTCATGGGAGGCTGGAAAGCCTCCATCTTGCTCCTTCCCTCTCTCATCTCTTCCTTTTATTTATTCAGTAAATGTTTTGAGGCTCTGCCCTGGACCAGGTCCTGACTGGGGTGCTGAGTGGTGAGTGGAAACAAGATGCGGTCTCCCCTCTGATGAATGGGGAGACTGTGTCACTAGATAACACAGACAAGCATATTCTCACTATCAGGATAGGCACTCTATTCCACAACGATCTGAGCAGAGCACTGGCTCTGTGTAAGCATGGAGGCTTCCTTGATGAGCTGACTGGAAGGATTTGTCCCAGGGGAAGAGCAGCATAATAAATAGCACACTGCAAACAACATGCAAAGCCCCTGCGGTGAAAGGAAGCAAGGATCTTCCACAGAATTTAAGAACAGTGGGATTGGACCATTGTTGGGGAAGACCAAAGCCAGAGTGGTGGGTGGGGACCAGAGATTCCAAGGTCTCATCTGAGAGGAGTTTGGATCCTCATTCCAAAAGCAAGGGATCTCCACAGAAGTGTTTCACTCAGGTGGCGCTGGGCATAATCAGATCAACACTTGCAAGCTCTAGCCTGGATCTGGGTGCAGTCAGTCAGAGTGGGGATGGGAACTTTCTCTGGCCTTGGGTGTCTGGGTGTGCTGGGAAGGCCAGGTGTAGCACTGGTGCCCTGGCCTGGAGTAGGGTGGTGCTCTACTCCAGTGTTTGGGTTAGAGAGCATCCTGGTGGAGGCTTCCTGTATGGGTCATAGCAGCCCATGAGATAAGAGAGATGGAAGAACTATCTAGGTATCATGATTTGGGGTTTTGCAAGGGGAAGAATACAAGACACATTTTTATAAGATTATTTTATAATGAATCACCAAAAGAATCATGTACAAAGAGTGCAGGAAATCTGTCCATATACTAAAGACCAAGAGTCCAATTGAGGGCCTGGATCCCATAATAATATCCTGCATGAATCCAGCTAAAAACCTAGAGCTCATAACAAGCTCCTCCAACCCCCGCCAAAGTCCAAATGGAGGCCTAGAACCCATGACAATCTGCTTTGCAGATCTGTACTGGGAAGGCCCAAAGGTAGCGGTGGAAACTAGAAAGTGTGTGCCAGTGGGATGAAGGATCTGTGCTAGCAGGCAGAGGGATCTGAACTAGAGCCAGGAAGCAATGTTCAAGGTAAGAACCAGAGCTCCCTTGAAAAGTACCACAGCCATCCTCAGCAACAATGAGGTCCCAAGCTTCTCCAATGATGAGGAAAACCGAGTTCCCAACAGGAAAGCCAATAAGCTTCTGCAGGAGACTGAGTAGTGCACCATCTTTACCTCCAAAGCTAGGACATGGTGCTCAAGGTGAGGACCAGAGCTCCCCAAAGTGAACTGTAGCCATTCTGGAGCTCCTCCTCTGACAAGAACAACCAAGTTCACCAGGAAAGCCAGCATGACAGGGTCCCCCAGCAGAATGGTGCAAGAGAACTAGAAGCTTCCAACAGATTCCCAGCAGCATCTACAGCTTCCCTAACAGCCTTTCCAACAGCTTCTCTAACAGCCTCTTTTGCTGCTCACAACAATCATGGTGTGTGTGGGGGGGGTGGGGGGGGACACTCCCACACCTAGCACCATGCTGCTTCCATTCAGCTGGTTATCACAAGTTGACCACCAGTTGGCAATCTACCACAGTAGGTACGAAGAGTGATGACTGTGGAGCCCACGGACTTGGCTTTTGGCTTTGCAATGAGGCCCCAGGCTGGTTTATATCTTCTTAGCTGTTGATGCCAGTGCTGTTACCAAGGTCTGGGCTACTATTCACCTGAGGGTGAACTCATATTGCCCATGTGAGAGGGCCACAAACCACAACAGGAGTCCCATCTGAGAGGCTCAGACAGCCACTTGAGTTCTCCCTCCATTTTTGACCCCTATGTCTCCTAGATCTAATAGAGAAGGTAGCTGGATTGCCCATTTCCTTTTATTTTACAAAGTGTATGTTGTCCATTGCTGTGTAACCAGTGAGCCCTCAACTTAGTGCCTTGAAACTGCAGACATCCATGGTCCCCTAGCTTCTATGGGTCAGGGATCCAAGCAGTGCACCTGCTTTCATGGCTAGTTCTGGCCCAAAGGCTTTTATGTGGCTTAAGGTGCAATGGGCTGAGAACTCACTTCTGAGATGGAGTGCTTGCGTGGCCTTTGGGAGAAGACCTCAGGCTCTTACCATGGGACTACCTCAGAGCTGCCCAAATGACCTCACAGCAGGGCTGCTGGCTTCTCCCTAGCAGGTGAGAGAGGAAGATGAGCACCCTATGTTTTTGATGACATAACCCCAGAAGACACACTGTGTCCCTTCTGCAGCATTCTGCTGATTGCACCGATGACCCTGTGCTTGTATGGAAGCCACATAGGGCACGATTACCAGCAGGGTTCAGGGTCATGGAAGCTACCTCAGAAGTGGCTGAGTAGGAGGCAAGTGGTGGTGGTGAGTATAAATAAAGCCAGTGGTTTCTTTGCAGTCCAGTGAGAATGTTATGTTCCTGAAGGACGCTTTGGATGCTCAGGATAAGGTGGCATCCTTGAGGCACCAGAAAAACACTACTTCCTACAACTGGAGCTTGAAGGGGCTTTTCACAGAGTTCCTTAAATAAACCAGCCAAATGACTAAACTAATTTGCTGATCTGCAGCTTCCTGGCATGTCTGGAGATTTCCTAATAAATACTATCATGAGGCTGGCAACTTGCCAGCATGGTGGCCTTCTCTGAGCCACAGACAGGATGTGTAAAAGCCCCTCAAGGGCTGGGAAGTCTGGCCTGGAGGAGGAGGAACTGCACTGGGAACTTGGCCTTGAGGTGGCTTTTAACCACCGTCATGATTCTAGTGAAACACTTTCCTCTTCTGGAACAGCAATGCTAACCTGGAGTTTGCTGAATCCCAGGGCTCTCACTGGGTTTGAATGAAGTGAGGTGGTGTTTCCAAAAGGATAGCTGTAGGGTGCTGGCGCCATGCATGGTTAATCTCAGGAGGGCTCCCTGTGACAACAATGTGCAGAACTATGACCTGAGGCCTGCCTCCCCCGCCTCCCCTGGCTGCAGGCCCAGCCAGCTGCACCGGCGTGTGACCAGGGCGGCTTCCCAGGGCCAAGAGCTCACAGGACCCTGTATGAGGAGTGAAATGCTTTGCAGGTGCTGTCCTGGATGCTTAATCATTTTATCTTTGAAGTTGTGCTTTATAAGTGAAGTCTGGAGGGACGGTGGTGCATGAATCAAAGGACTTGGGGTCTCCACTTGCATGCAGCCCTCCAGCCATCTCCCTGAAACAGGCTCTCAGCTGCATGCTCTCCTCCTCTGGGTGCCCTGCTGCCCTGCTCTGCAGTCAGGCCACCCCAGGGCACCCAGCCCATGGTCCTCAGAGCAGGGACTGGCTCACACTGTCATTCTCTGTCTGTGTGCTTATGATGCGAGCAGTAGCCCTCCCACAGGGCCTTAGGAAGGGGAAGGTGGCAGTCATCTCAAGGCAGGGTTGAGTCAGCGGGCACAATTGGCAAGGGGGATGCCCCTGAGAGCCAGGTACTAGAGTACTGCAAGCCCTTGGGGATCATTTCTCTGCCCAGAGTGTCCCTAGGAAGAGGAGACTGATTTCCTTATCACTGCCAGGATGGTGCCTTTCACTTTATTGAGTCCCACGAGACACATTGTTGATTCTGGATGCAAACATGTCAGATCCTATCATGTAAAAGGCAGTGGAGCAGAGAAGGTCTGAATGCAGACTTGGGAGCTGCATTTTACGGGTATGGGTCGTGGCCCCACCGCTTACTGTCCTTGTGTCCTTGGCCAGTTGCCTAACCTTTCTGTGCCTCTTTCCTCATCTTTGAAATAAACAGCCATGCAGTTCTCGCCTCTGTGGGCTGTGGCGTGGATTCACGGAGATGATGCATGCAAACTCAAAGTCGCTGCACCCAGTATCTGTTTACTTATTCAATACTCATTTTCTTTTTCGGCCTGCAATATTCCAAAGGCAGAGATGTCCTTTGTGCCCTCCACTGCCGCAATCCTGGGGCCCAGCTTGGTGTCCAGGGCAGATGACGTGCTCCAGGAGCAAGAGAGGGCTCCCCACAGAACCTGCCTTTTATTCCTGCGGTTCAGAATCCATGTCCCCCACATGGCACATTTAATAAACGCTGGGCTGCCGCCAGGACGTCAGGTGCGCCACGGTGAGGACAGCAGGTGTGCACAGCCGTGGCAAGGCTCTTTCCCCTCGATGTGTCCTTCAGGACTCTGCTTCTTACCTCAGCTGGGATTGGCTCCTAGACCCCAGAAGGCTCAGCCAGGGTGCCATAACTCCCTGCTCCCCACTCTGCACCACCAGCCTTAACTGGGCCAATCTGTCTGCTTCGCTTCTTTTCGAAGCCTCTCCTGTCACGTGCCAAGTTCTCGACTGTTGTGTGCACTCAACAACGCATGTTCTTCCAGTGATTTTGCTGCCAGGAGTCTGCTCTCTCCAAACCCGCTGTGTATCTTTATAATTTCCAGCAACTGTCCTCATCTGCCATCTGTCTTCTCCATCCCTGCTCCCTGACTTTCTTCCAGTGACCCCCAGCTTCTTTGCCATGATGTCACATGGGTTTCCAGGACACTTTTAAGGAAGCCCGATTGACTCAGCTCTGTGGGGGACGACACTTCCAGCCTGAGCTCCTCGCCCAGCTAGGATATAAGAGTCCAGCAATCTGGGGAGCAGGGCTTGTAAAGGGTTGTCCCAGCCCTGCTCTGCCCAGATCAGCCCTGACCCTTGTCCTGGGAGGCCTGTGGGAGAGGGAGCTCGGGGCCCTCTGAGGAAGACTTCTCCTCTCCCTCCTCTCCTCCTGTCTTCTCCTGGCAGCCTCCAGGAGCACCGTTCTCCTCATGGTAGAACAGCGAGAACACTGTGAGCATTGGCAGCAGCCCCTTGGGTGGGACAGGGAGAAGGGACCAGGAAGGAGGAAGGCCTGCTTTTACTCTGTCAGAACTTCTGGAGCCCTCTTGTCTGCTGCTAGCCGCCCTCCCTGCCCTTTTCCACAGTGCTCTCTGCAGTCTCTCCTTTCAGAGCAGGTCCCACCACTGCATTGTTCATGGGAGTTCAACCGCTCAGTTCAAGCTGAGCTTCATGGCTACGTGTCAGCTCCTGCCATCTCCACGAGCCTGTGCTCTCTTGGGGTGCTCTCCTTGCCAGAAGTTCCATCCCTGCTTGATTCCAATGTCTCTTTATGGAGGTTGGACAAAAGGGAATCATTTTGGTTACTATAATAAATTTTGGTTACTATAATAAATGCCCAAGACCACCAACATATGGAGAAGAAATGTTTCTTTGGCTAATGTTTCAGAAGTTTCAGTCCATGGCAGGGTAGATCCATTGCTTTGGGCCGTGATGAGGCAGCACATCATGGCGGGAAGCCTAGCATGGAGCACAGCTGTTTACCTCATGGCTAGGAGGAAGGAGAGTAAGTACAAGAGAGCAGGGTCCCAGAGTCTCCTTCACGGGTTCACCCCAGTGACATGAAATGTCACGCCAGACCCTGCCTCGTAAAGGTTCCTCCCTCTCCCATTAGGCTGAAGACAAAGTCTTCAACAATGGGCTTTGTTAGGATATTCTAATGCAGCTCATAGAAAGGCCACCTTAGCACCTTCAGTATGCCTGGCTGCATAGTATAGTAGGGCTCCCTGAAGGAAGAGGCCTTTTACCTGGTGTCTGTAACCTTGGAGAGGAGGAAGACAACTAACATCTAAAAAGCTGAAAAACTGTCATTACTTTCTGTTCAAAATATGAACCTCAGCTCCTTTCTGACAGCATTAGTAACCCCTAAGACTTTGTCACCTATCTAAATCTAAGATATTAGCATATTACCCTATGGTATGCAAATATCTCAGATATCTGAAAGTGACATTTTATGCTCATCT
>PVKN010009279.1:0-23964 GCA_004027915.1 Capromys pilorides
GATATGACTGGCCTAAAAATAGATATCAAGATTAATTAAACAGAATAAACAATCCAGAAGTAAGTCAACTGTTTTGTAGTCGTTTGGTTTTAGACAAAAGTGCTGAAGTATTTTAATGGAGAAAGGATAATCTTTTCTTTCTCTTTCTTTCTTCCTTTCTCTCTCTCTTTTTCTTTCTTTCTTTCTTTTTTTCTTGATATCACGACTTAAACTCAGGACCTTGTGTTTGCCAGGCAGATGCTTAAGCAGCTGAGCTGTCTTCTTGGACCATGGATAATTTCTTCAATAAATGGCTCTGGAAATAATGGGAACCCATATGCAAAACGTTAGACTCATACACTGAAAATCTCATCTTTAATTATGGACATAAATGTAATAGTTAAAATTCTTAATGCCTTGAAATTTATTAATATGCATGCTATGGTTTGTGCCTGGGTGTTCCCTCAATGCTTCATATGATTGTAGGGGGTGGGATTTTCAAAAATGACTGAATCTAGAGTTTGTGATTGGTTCATTGTATACTTCTGGGATTAGGGTTCTGAGTGCTATACTCTGAGATGGGTAGCCTGCATACGATGTAATGGAGGAAAAGAGGCTTGTATCTCCTTTTGCTCTGGTTGCTTTTGCTGTTTTCTACCCACATGAACTGTTGTCCCTCTGCCATGCTACTCTGCCTTGGAGCCAACTGATTATGGACTGAAACCTCTACAAACTATGTGCTAAATAAATTCTTCCTTTAACTTAGGGTATCAGGTATTTTGTCTTAGCTAACATAGTGTAGGATCTTGGTTGAGGAAAGATTTCTTAGATATGACATCAAATGCATGACACATAAAGGAAAATATAATTAGGCTTTACCAAAATTAAAACTTATGCTTTTTAAAAGTCACTGTAAGAAAATGAAAATAATAAGCCATAATAAAATTCTTTTGTCAGAAAAAGATCCTAGGGCCAGCCTGATAGCTCAGTGGACTAAAGCACCTGCTTAGGCAGAGCACAGTGGCCAGGGTTCAATCCCCAGCATGCCATGCCAGCCCTGCCCATGGGGTGCATTGAGACAGTGATTGTGACTGGGCATGGTGGTGTGTGCCTGTCATCCCAGTACTGGGAAGCTGAAAACAGGAGAATCATTACAAGTCTAATCTCTGTAGTGAGACCCTGTAGATCCTGTCCTAAATACAGAAAAAAGAAAAAAAAAAAAGAAAAAGATCCTCTTGAGAAGGTGAAATGGCAATCTATAGAGGAAAGTATTTGTAGTCTCTATAGCCAAAAATGAACATTATGTAGAATATAGAAATAACTATCAAAATATAATTAAACAGTCCAATTTAAAAAATGGTCAAGGCTGGGAAAATAGCTTGGCAGCCTAAGCACCTGCCTGACAAGCTTGAGGACTTGGTTTGATCCATAGCATATGTGTGCTGGCCCTGGAACCTGGGTGCGCTGTGCCGGCACTGAAACCAGGCTGCCACCTGTAATCCCCGCACTGGTGAGGCTAAGATAGGAGGATCACTATGAGTCAGAGCTGTGTAGTGAGACCCTGTATGAGATAAGTAACAAAAATTTTTTTTAAAAAGTGGTCAAAGACATAAACAGATTTATACACATTTACCAGAAGATGATTTCTGAATCTATACATTTTATGACTCATGGCAAACAAAAATTGAAAAAAAAGTTCAAATCTTATTAGGGAAATACATACTAAAACTATAGTAAAATATCACTACAGATCAGAATGGATAAAATAAGAAAAGCAGTGATACCAAATGCTGCTAAAAATGGAGAAAACACAGATTGCTGGATTATATCTGACGAGCTGAAATAGTGCAGCCCCTCAGGAGTCCAGTGTGTTAATTTTCTACATGATTTCTCTTAGATGAGAAACAAAAAATGTAAATAATTTAAGGAGCAAAATAAAGATAATAGGAAACAGGGACCTGAGCTGTGGATTTGGGCAGCAAGTGTGGAGTTGGGAGGGCACAGGGAGGAGAGGAAGGGAAGAAGATGTGGAACGGGCCAAAAGCTGATGTGTATGTGTACCAGTTCTCTATAATACTTGTATTCATTGTTTTTTTCCAAATATATTCTAATCAAAAATAAAAAGAGAAATGCTATACATTTAGTATTTAAAAAAAAAAACACTAAATGTGTACTTACCACATGATGTAGGAATTGCATTATTAGGATTTTATTCCAGGGAAATGAAAATGTATGTTTACATGTAAACCTCTACGAGCTGCCAATAGCAGCCTTAGTCCTACTAGAGCAACAAGCTAACTTACACAGATGTCCTCTAATTGATGGACAGTTAAGTAAGTGTGGTACCTCCCTACTATCGAATACATATAGTAATGCAAGAAGAAAGCTAATGATACATGCAGTAACCTGGATAGATCTCTGGAGAATTATGTTGACTTGAAAAAAAGCCATTATGGAAACATTAACTACCATTTATTCCTGTTAATACAGCAGTTTTGAAATAATGGTATTATAGAGATGAGAACAGATTAGTGGTTGCCAGGGGATTTAGGGTGGGGGAGGGTCAGTGACTATAGAGGAGTGGGGAGCGGGAGCCTTGTGGTGATGGAGTGCTCTGTGCCTTGGTTGTAGCCATGGCTATAGGGTTCTAAATGTGTTGCAAAACTGCAGTGAAGAGCTTTTCAGCTTGACTGGCAGTGACAGTGCAAGTCAAAATTATAGCAATACACAACCTCATACCAATTAGGATGGCAGTTACAGAAACTTGGAGGAAATAACAAGTGTTGGAGAAGATATGGGGGAATTGGAACCCTACTGCCTTGCCTCTGTGCATTGCTAATGGGGATATAGAACAGTTTAACTTGGGTGGAAGGTGGTGTGGAGGTCCACCAGGGTTTAAGTAGTTGCTACATGGCCAACTAGTTCTACCTACATGTGTGTACTCCAGAGAACTGAAAACAGGAACTCAAAAGGAAATCTGTTACCTGTGTTCTAAGCAGCACTATTCACAGCAGTTAAAAGTGGGAACAAAACAAATGTCCCTTGAAAGAAGAAAGTAAATAAACTGTGGTATATACATGCATGTGATAGATTATTTCTCCGTCCTAAAAATAACAAGATTCTGACACACACTGAGATGTGAATGAAACTCAAGGCCATCACCAAAAGACCAATGCCATTTGATTCCAGGGACATGGTACCTTGCATGCACACAGTCAGAGAGCTAGCACAGTGGCTTCCTGGGGCTGGCAGCAGGGAGGAGTAGGTATAAAATTTCAGTTTTGCAAGATGGTAGCAGTTCTGTGGATGACTGGTGGTGAAGTTTGCACAACAATGTGGATGTATTTAGGGCCTCTGAACTATCTACTTACAATGTTTTGAAAGTTGTATTTTATGCTATGTGTATTTTATCACAGGGAAAAATTGCATAATGTGCACACACAAAGATGGGGAGGGAGAAGAATGAAGAGGGGAGAGGAGGGGAGGAGAGGAAGATCAGGGAGGGAGGCAGAGAAAGAAAGGAGGGGGGAGAGAGATTGATACTTAAAATAGATAAAATTTGAATAAAGCTTGCAGATTTACGAATGCAGTTTTCTCTTTTGATAGTTTGCTGTGGTTAATACCTTCTTATGAAGGAAATTGGGTACATCTTACGCAGGATGGGCCTCTTTTTGCTTTTTGCCTTGCTCTGTGGTATTCTATTTTGTTGTATATGTCATCTGGTAAATAGTTGTGAGATAATTTGATGAAGGTACAGGTATTGTTTTTAACTAGATTAAAAAATGGCTTTGGTAAACAAATGATGCCAAGCTTTCAGGAATGAGTCCGCCTCCTCTCCGCTCACCTGAGAATCTCATCTCTCTCTTTTGCCTCATCTGTCATCTGGGAAGTTAGTTCCCCCTCCCCCTGTGACCACCAGACTTCTTATACCTGACCTGTGCCTGAATCTCCTCAAGAATCAGTGAACTTCACGTGTCCTAAACTTTCTCTGTCCCACATTGCCATTTCTCAAATACAGTGAAGGACTTGGAGCTCTTCTTGCCCATGACCTTTTCTGCTTCCCCCTAGTATCTTTTGCCTCCACTTTTGCCTGTCAAAGCCCAGGTTCCAGGCTGCTTTTCCACAAAAGCTATCTTGCTCATTAGCCTTACGGATCCCCCCTAACCTTCACCATGACTTAAGCCTGGGATCTCACAGAATCCTGTCTATTGCTCTACATTGTTGGCTTGTATTATTGACCATTGTATGCTTGCTGGGTTCTGAATGGGTTAGATCATTTTGAACCTTATATCTCCGTTACCTCATGTGATATGTAGGACTCAGAGTTGTATTAAGTATCTGTTAAATGAGCAGAATAAAAACAGGTATTGAAGCAGCAGCTTCATATAGGCCACTGAAAGTCAAGAAAACTAATTTCTTTGGTTTTCTCCTTGGTGTCCTAGTTAGGGAATGTTGTTGATAAACGTTCTCGCTGCAGATCCTCCATAGAGCTTGTAAAGTCTGAAAAGCCAGAAGTATTTTGAGAGAGAATTTGTCCCTTGAGATATTATAATTAATCCCTGAGTCTCATGCTTTACTTGGAGAGTTGCATTGCCTATGTCCAGGGCAAAGGGATGGAGCAAACACATCACTTGCAAAGACTGAAAAAAATTGTTTTCACTTGATCCCTTATCCCCCCCATGTAACTAGTATTATAGTCTGACAATGGGAACGTGCTTAGAAGTAATTAGCATTTACTGAGGGTGTGTGCATCATAGGAGTCATTTGTTTTAATTTGTTTTTAATTCCTTGTGATGATGGTGCTGACAGGCTCATTGTTCACTTGTTCTCAGCCTCCCCAGGAGGTGTAAATCCCCCCCTGCGCCTAGGTCTGTTTGGAGCAGGCTTCAGGGAAAGAAAAGACAGGTCTCATGTTGGTGGAAGTCTGTTCCAGGACAAAGTGGAAAGTATTTTAGGGCTTCAGTGACCTGCCAAGATGATCAAATTAAAACATGCATTGCTTGACCCAAAGTTACTATGCTCATTTCCATGTTAACATTTCTCTCTATAACAGCATGAGGATTATAGATAGGTGATGATCACTTCTGATTTCTAACTGGCCATCATCACAGATTTGGGTCAGCTGCTCAGTTATTACCTAATGCTCTCTTGTCTGTTGCAGGACATGCACATGAAGTTCTGATAAAGCTTGAGTGTACACTGAGCATAGGCATCTTTTCTTTAGGCTTTGACATTTTCCTCCTTTTATGTGTTTATTGAAAACATGTATTAAACATAGAACAGTGTTTTATGCTTTGTACTGAGATTTGCATTTCAAAAGAAAGGATGAGAGGTTTTGTTCTCCTGGAGAGAGGGGAAATGGTACCCTGGGGAGAGACATGGAAAAACACTGAGATGGTCTAATTTCGTGATTCTAAGTGATTCCATAGTAACCAATAGCGATTAGTGTAAAAGCCCCAAAGTGTGGCACATAAAGAATGTGGTTTGACCCCCTAAGGTTTTCCCTAGTGTGCATAGGTGTTTTCTACACATAAGTGATGTGTAAGTGTAGTGGATCTCTTCCACACAGTGGAGGGAAGGTGAGGTTAGAGCTGGGGGTACAGGATACAGGGTGCCCTGTAAAGTTTCACTGGGGACATGGCTGTGTTTATTCCCCTGCCTCTGACTGTGTGATTTGGAGAACACAGAAGAATGTTTCTGTGCAATGTAGCAAGTTTTTTTGGAGTATAAACATGCTATTGTTCCTGAAACATCCTTTATTTTGGTGATTTGTATTGTGCAATAATAGTGTAAATTCTAGGAGCTCTTGATAGTCAGATCAGTTCTTTTTTTTTTTTTTTTTTTTTTTTGTCTTTTTGAGACAGGGTCTCGTTATGCAGTTCAGGCTGGCCTTGAGTTCACTTTTGTAGCCCAGGCTGGTCTTGAGCTCACACTGATCCTCTTGCCTCAGCCTCCCAAGTGCTGGGATTACAGATGTGTACCACCACACCCAGCGCTCATATCAGTTCCTGAAGATGGTTTGAAATGGACCTTATCAGTATATAAAGATAAGTGTATCACAAACATCAGTGACCTGATTGCTATATTTGTGGCTTTTACCATTATTTACTCACAGATGTCTTTGTAGTCCATCTGCTTTTGAGCTTAGTGTCATCCTAAACATATTGTCTCTTTCTGATGTTGCAGTGTGGAATTCTTAAACTTGAAATCATGGGTTCAATTCCAAACACTACCTCTTCTTTCTGGTATTGTGATGTTGACCAAGTCTCTGTGTCTCTCTTTCTGCCGAGTGCAAGAGTGGGTATAATAATAGTATGTGTCTCCTAGGGTTTTAAATGAGTACTACACTTTTAAAAATTAAAATAGTTACAGTAGCATATAGAACACAGTAAGTATTCACAAAGTGCTAGTTATTATTATTAGCTGTTAATGCCACCTAAAATCAATTACCTTGTGTTACCTAGATATATATCTTTCTGTGGCATTGGTCTCCTCATGGCATCTCATACTTTTTCAGTGCTTGATTCTTTCCTACATTATCCTGGAATAAGTCCACCAGGGATCCTGCTCCACTTTAGCTAACAGAGACTGTTACAGTGGCCTTCCTGGGGCTCATAGCTTCCTCCGTGGGTTCTGTTTTACCCTTTGACATCACAGGGACCAACTCATCTCTCTTCTCCATTACAACCTTTTACATAATTGAAGAAAGCTGTCATGTCTCCCACAGTCTTCTCTTTTTCATCCCTAGGCAGTGTCAGTTTTTCCCTTTGGGCAAGCCCTAGTCTGTCTGGCTTATCTGCTGTCATTCTTCTGCATGGAAAGAAATAGGGGTGGGGGGAGAGAGAAAGGCTGTTGAAGGATAAGTAGAATATATTTTGCTGGTAATCATATTCATTGACTCTATGAAAATTAGGGCCTGTAACATTCAGCATATTTTCAGCTGCTGAAGTCGCAGGTGGCAAGCAGGCTCAGCCAATATTCCCCTGAAGGTCCAGAAACCTTAGACGGCTTAGAAAACCTGTATGTTCTTATGGTTGCATCTGCAAGAAGCAACTGGATAGCAGACGAACTAACTTTTGACTATACTACATTCTTCTTCCTATTATTCCTATTCTACATTATTATTCCTATTCTACACATAGGTAACCAGTTAAATCCACACATATAAAAAGGCAGAACTTAGACTATAAAAACCAGAAAGCATTTTAAAAAATAACATGAGGAAGTGTTTTAACCACTTGGTGTTTACCTCGAGTGCTGCTCAAGCTGTGCTTTGGTTTATGTACCAATTATTCCGAGAGTCCCTCAGGCAGGTGTTGTCTCAACCAGTCACAACTCGTGTTGAATACATTTGATAAAATGGTCATTTTTATTATTATAATTTTATTGAAAAAATTAATAAAAATATGCTATTTTTGATTATCCTGTATTTAAATAATTGGATTGGTAAGTGGTTAAATGTGAGTTATTGGCTAAGAGAATTGAAAGATAATAGGGGAAGTATTCTGAAAAGAGAATTCAGAATAGACAAAAACAGTGAATAATGAAACCGTATCTCTGACTTGCACCTTACTCCCTCATGTCCCATTTGGTCTGGCTACTGCCTTCTTCTCCCTGAGGGTCAAGCTCACATATTGTTTTTCCTGGGAAGCCTTCTTAAGTCCCCTACCCTGCCCCAACTGGGCTAGGGCATCGCCTCCTATTTGCTAAGTATCCTGTGAAGACTTCCTGACTCCTCTCATGATGATCTATCATCTATTTACCTCTTAGCAGTTTTTATTCCATACTCATAAACTCTTTGAGGAAGATTTTCTTAGTTTGTATAGCTGCTATGAAAGAATGCCTGAGACTGAATGATTTTTAAAATCAAAGAGACCTACTTTGCTTCCAAGTTTTGGAGACTGAGAAGTCTAATATCTGGAATCTGCATCTGCTGAGACATGGTAGAAGTCAGAAGGGGAAGGGGGTATTTCCTCTCTCAGGATGTGAAGGATGGGCTCACGTGATAACTCTTCATTCTCTGGGTAACTAATCTAGTCCCAAGGGTGTAGCATTAATGTCCCTTAGGCTGGTCACCCTTTAAGTCTCCCCCCTTTCAATATCACTGCATTGACACAGTTTCAACATGACCATTTGAGGGAGCCAACAATAGTCAAACCACAGCAGAGGGGCCATTTCATTGCTATCTGTATTTCTAGGGCCTAGCAAATGCTCAGCATAGAGAATGCTTATGATGTAATTTACTGAGTTAGCGAACTGTGTAGGCTGGTGTTGGGCCATGATGTGATGCACTAAGATGGCTTCTTGAGGCAGCGGGTGCTTGAGCTGCCTGAGGTCTCAGTAACTATTTAGTGGGCTGAGAGTAAAAGGATGGCCCTTCAGGAAAATGCAAAGCTCAGGGATCAGGGGTGTAGCTGAGTTTATCCTTTGGGAACAACCCACTCTAAAAAATATTTTAATCCAAAGCAGCCTAAGATTTTTGTAGCAAAACACAGCTAACATGTACCCAAATTAGTGGAAAAGTTTGTGCTATTTTGCTCTTTTATCTTGACTTCCAAGTGAAGATTACTCTGAGTTCATTCTTCACTTAATTTGTTTGTGGTTGTATCTAGAATTGTCCAGTATGGTTGGGTGACAGGTTTTGGGAATTGGTTATTTTCTCTTTCCTGGCATTTTTCTTTCCCTTGCTCTTACCTGCAGTGTTCTTTCTCTCCTCATTTATTTAAGACTTTGTGATCGAAAAGACATTGTCCAGACATTTGAAGGACCTGAGTGAGGAGCTTAATGTCTTGCAGTGAACTTAATGTACAGGACCATGACATAAGGAAGACAGCGATCAAAGCAACAGGAGAAAAGTCACTGGGGTCTGTGAGAGTTCACAGAAAGAGGGCCTACTCTCATCTAGGGAAGATCAAAGAAGGCATAATGGCGGGGGTCACAGTTTTTCAGTGTGTGAAATTTAGGTATGTGCAGTGTTATGGTTTATGTCTAGTTGTCCCCCCAAGGCCTCGTGCAATTATAGGGTGGGGACTTCTAGAGTTTGAGACTTGACTCATGATCCACTGGGATTATGTGATCTAGTACTGAAAGGACTGTGGGTCTGAATCCTTCTGGGATTATGGGTGTGGCCTAAGGCGGATAGATTGAGGCAGAGAGCCTGAATGTAATATAAGGAGAGACAGACAGACTCTTGTTGTTGCTCTCTGCTGCCCTGGTTGGTCAGTTGACTCTGTCACCATTTTGTTGCTGTCCTGCTGCCATGAACTGTCTACCATGTGTCGCTCAGTCTTGGAGCTGGCTGAATATGGACCGAAACCTCCAGTAACTGTGAGCTAAATAAACCTTTCCTTCCTTCATTTTTGGTGTCGGGTATTTGTCCCAGCAATGATAGAAGAGTAACTAAGACATACAGATATGGACTGGTGGGTCTGAGGTGGCTGGGTGAGGGTGGCAGGCTTTCCATGGGGGCAGCATCAACAAGTGTCTGAAGCCATCCTGCAGTGTGCCCAGGACAGGACTGTTCTATGTGACTGAGGAAAAGGAGCAGCAAGAAAAAAACTCAGAGGGTTATTTGTGGGTTATGGAGGGTGTTTAAACGTTAGGTGAGAAGTTGGGTCTCCCATGGGCAACTCAGAGGTACTGAAGACTTCTGGGTATACATTTGATATGATAAAGCTACTGACAGATCCAGTATCCTAAGTAGAGAAAAACTAATTTAAGGAGCTTTTTATTAGTCACTGGACTCACATTATTCATGTAGAGAAAAAAAGAAGCAAAAGCAAGACAGATGTCACCTCTAGAACATGAAAGTTTGAGGACATCTATAAAGCTTTTGCCTGTGCCCAGGTTAATGCAGAAAATGACACAGGACAGACAGAGATTGTAAATAATCAAGGAAATGATGACAGTTGATTCCTGAGCTCCAAAGGTAAATGATTGGTCAACTAATCTGTTCTATGTTAGAAGCACCTTAGGGCCAGCCAAATAGCTCAGTGGATTAAAGTGTCTGCCCCAGGCCTACTGTGCCTGCCCCATCCCCGGGATGCGCTAAGAAGGCAACTGAGACTAGGTATGGTGACACGCACCTGTAATCCCAGCTCTTGGGAGGCTGTAAACAGGTAGATCACTATGAGTCCAATCTAGTAGTGAGATCCTGAACACCCTGTAGACCCTTCAAAAATATATATATGTATATATAAAATTACCTTGAGGCCACCAAGTATAGGCTGTTTTATGGTGTCATTATGCATGCTTCTATTGGCATTGGTCTGCCTAATAATTGTTTGAGGGTTTGATAATTAGTAATTCTGAAACTCCTTCTGAAGTATGAGAACAGTAGTGTTCCACAAAACAAAAGAGTCTGGGCTTATGTGGGTCCCTGAAAGAGTCTGGGTTTCTAAAACCTCAGAGAGAAACTGTGAGTGCTGAGATGCCATCCATATGAGTTTTACAACTGTAGCTGACTAAGAAGGCAGGTTAAACAGACTTGTCATATGAATAGAACATGATTGTAATTGTTTCTATCAAGTTGTAGAGTTTGGTTTTTATTGTGTGCAGATTTGTAAAAGTAAGGTAGGATCCAGATAGACATTGTTTTGCTTTTGTTAGACTTGAGATTCTGTGTGTATAGCAAGTAAGTCACACTTTATGTCTCAGTGACAAGCAGTAGGCACCTAGCACAAATTTGTTATTGAGAGAATGTGAGGTTGTATGACTTGGCTGTTCAGTCTTTCAGGGCACTCTTTCCTGTTTAACCTTTCTTTTCATACCTGTCTCTGTTATGAACTGAATTATGTCCCTTCCAGACTTGCGTGTTGAATCCTCAGTTCTCAGTATGTAGTGTGAGAGATGAGACCTTTGAGAAGTGATTTGTGTTAGAAAAAAAATCTCCAGAGTCTTAACAGTTCACAGGAGGGTGACATGATGGGGCTTCTTCATAAGAAGAAGAAGACAGACCAGAGTTCACTTTCTCCACCTTGTGAGAACAGCAAGAAGGTAACCATCTCACAGCTATAGATATAGCTTGATGTTCAAATACGAAGGTTCTTGGATGAAATTAGTGAATTTGGTTCTTTATGAATAAGCCCAAAATTATAGGCCACAGTCATGTACCAATAGAAAAAAGACCGAATATAAATTAGTTTAAAGCAGAAAAAAGGGTTTAAGAGAAGTATGAAAGTATTTCCAAGAGGCTAGTAAGGATGATTTAGAAGAAAGGGAGATTACATAAGAAGTACCAAGCAGAGTTGTATAGGAGAAATATATTCTTGTGAACTGCAGTACAGTGGCATGACTGCATTCTCATAATCTCTTCCATGTTTTATGAAGATCTAGAAAAGAGGAACTGAACAATTACATTACTCTATTGAGCATGCTTTCTGTGTGTGTTGAAACAGCACGTGATATCATTACCATGTACAATAGTTACATGTTAAGAAAAACTTAAAAGGCTAAACACAATAAGAAAATACAGCCTGGCAGCTCCATTTCCAGTACTCATGAGCCATGATAACTGGTGGCTGTTCCATGAGACAGTGCAGCCACAGAACATGTCCACCTCAAAAGGAAGCTCTAAAGGATAATGTGTGGGCTATTTTCCCTGCCCTTGATTAATTTTAATCTACATGAAATTGAGGACAAAAAGATATGAAAAAGAAGAGAATGAAAGAAAACATAGTTAATATTTTATCAGCAGTGTCTCTGAGCAGCATGTGATGGATTATCAGAGTAATATTGTGAGTAATAAATGATATAGTATATTTCACTAAGATGGTGAGGGAAGAACTGTGATTTTTATTAGATTTAAATTAACTTCCTACTTTTCATCATTTTCACAAATGAGCACAGTTAAAGCTGAGGGACTCTAAGCAAATTCATAGGTTGCATCAGTGACCATGTCCAGGCTGTGGTACTGTATAAAAATTTGGTGTGATATTATTATTGAAAAAAAGCTGGATAAAGAGCAAGAAAGATTACGGAACAATGTGTTCATTATCTGGGAAAGTAAAACTGAGACACTGGCTTTGTCATGGCAGTGTGGTTATGGTGTGGATTAAACAAAAAGATGGGAGTAAAGGCAATTTGTATTATTCCTAAATAAAAAAATAAAAACTATGCATCTTCATCAAATCTGCATGATCTTATTTTTATTCTTCTTAACCATTCACAGGGAAGGCAAGTACTCTAAATCATCCCTACTTTGGAGACAAAGGGCTATACCCACATCTATCATGTGTTTAACCAAAGCTGCCACCAAACAGAACCTCGTGTGAAGTCAAAATTTAAGCACCAAGAATCACAGCTTCATATGTAGTATTATTAAATGCCTCAAGTAAGAATAAAATGCTTTCATAGGGATTTTTATTTTGCTTTTTTAAAGTGATAAATCCTTTATGGCATTCAAAAGGAAAAAGGAAGTTCCCATCTGCTAACATACAAATGCATCACAAGCCCTAATGTGGCCCTCAGATGGTACCCTCTAAACTCCATCTTTCGTTCTCCTTAAAGAGATAATGTTTGCAATCAGCAGGGAGGAAGAAGCTCACCATGCACTACTGATTTTCATTACAACCAGAGAAACCTACCTTCTGTGGCATCAGGATGGAAAGACCAGTTACTGGATAAAGAGCAGGGCTCTCTCCAACAGAAATCCATGAGGATATTCCATGCTCTGATATAATGAAACTGATTCAGAAAAAGGTGTTTAGGGCCAGCCAAATAGCTCAGCAGATTAAAGCACCTGCAAGCAGGTGCAGGGGCCCGGGTTTGATCCCCAGGCCTGCCCTGTTGGCCCTGTTCCTGGGTCATGCTGAGCCAGCAATTGAGACTGAGCGTGGTGGCCCACACCTGTAATCCAAGCTCTTGGGAGGCTGTAAACAGGTTGATCACTACAAGTCTGATCTAGTAGTGAGGCTCTGAACATCCTTGAGATCCTTCCCTAAAATGCGAAAGAAAGAAAGAAAGAAAGAAAGAAAGAAAGAAAGAAAGAAAGAAAGAAAAAAATGTTTAAGTTGTGATATTGCTTCTAGCCATAAATCTTATTAATCACCTATAAAATTCATCAGAATCCAGTCAATTTTGCTGATTTATTATCTATCAAGCCAAGGCCAGCTTCACGGCCACGGAACCTGCACATTTACAGGCCTTATGTTTCCATTAATGCCCTCCTAATGTGGTATAGAAAATTTAACAAATTTTTAACAAAAAGCTCCACCTTTTCATTTTATACTGGATCTTGCATATTATTAAATTGTTCCTATCTCAATACATTTTATGCTTTCCCCTTTCACTACCCAACAAGACTTCAATCCATTCTTTTTTTAGTAGTAAATCTTTGGAATGCATTATGGTTTTGTTCATATTAGGTACATGGACTTAATCTATCTTCATTCTTTTTATTCCTCTTTTCTTCCCTACCCACATGTCTCTAGATTCCCCTAAAGATGCCTCTGAAGGCACTTCTGTGCATTGGAGTCTACTAGTCAATTAATTAATTGATTAATTAATTTTCACTGGGGAAGCAGATACTTTATTGCCTGACCAAATCATAAAAACACCATGGTAGATACCATGATAGGACAGGAAACTTTCTTCTTGGTCCAAGCTTCTGAGGAATGCAGGTGTGGAATCTCTGACCATTCCAAAGTTTTCTGTATACCTTTCAGAAGTTTTCTTTTGGACTTTGGCTTTATTTCCAGAATTTATAGCTGTACTTAGCATGGAGAAGCTAGGCAAGATGAGTCTGCACCATCATGTCCAGATGTGTACAGTTTGAGATCAATTTTTATTTATTTTCTGAATTTATGCCTACCTTTTGGTTCTTGAAAAGATCTGCAAATGATCCTGTGTCCTCTTACCCTTTAATACAGAGGCACCATGCTCTGCTGTACCTCACCAATGTCAAGTCCCAGTCAACTGAAATTATCTTGCCAGTGTGAACTCATGTCATTCACTTAATTTAAGAACAAAAGTTGTGCCCGTGTGTACAGAAAATAAAGGCAAAGAGCAGCTGTTGTGTACTTGTGGGGAGGTTGGGCTGAGCTGGCTCAGCTACTCTCCCTGGCCCTGTGCCTGTGGCGAGTCCTGGTCCTGGCTGTCCAGGGTGGTAGTGGCCATCTGGCCTCACAGTGTTGGCCATGGGAAGTAGGGCCCTGAGCCCTGTCATGGAACTCTGTGTTACCTCGAAGTAATTTCTGCACACTGGGCACTGAAAAAGAATGGGAAAAGTGTGGAAAGCACTTTAAGATTGGTGAGTATTAGTAGAGCAGCAAATGAGATCTCTAGTGGATGCAGTTTCTTCTTTGAAAAAGGCACACACATTAGCTTCTGTTCCGAAAGATAAACCAGCATCTAATTTGTCTTGTCAGGTACGATGTGTTTCATTAGGAGGACTGATTCCACCTTATAATGAATTGCAAAAGAATTAATTTCCTTCTTTAAAAAAAAAAAAGCTAAGAGGACAGTGAGATGAGAGACACTTTGTTTTTTTCTGTTGAGAACAAAGCATGGCTTGAGTCCTGCCTGAATTAACAGGGCCTTGCTTGGATTGCTGACTTCCATCACCTTCGGTGCCATTCTTTCCTTCTCCAGTCCCAAAGGTGCAGATTTCAGCTTCTTGTTATTTTGTTTTTCATTGTAGCCAAATTAGAGGCCGGTTTTGAGGGCAAACATCTAATGTTTCCAAAAATTGTGGACTTAAAATGAGTGTGCATTTGTGATGGTTAATTTTGTTTAACTTTGTTATTAAGAGAAGATAACATTAATATCAAATGAGTAATAAAAAAATCAGTTAAAACCATTTAGGAAAATTGAAGAGTCAACAAGTTCTTAATAGCTTCTCTGGTTGTGAAATGAGATTGACATGGATTAACAATTGATGGTGGACACAAATTTACAGAATTTAGTGAAGTCTACTTCCATTAAGATGACAGCTGTGCATAAGAGCCTGCAATAGGGCATTTAGTTATGGGACCCATGAGTGTGAAGGAGAGAGCTAATGAAATAAGACAACTTGTGCTTAATTTTAATTAGGTAAATTCTCCTTCACGTTTTAATCAGATACGCTTAGTCATAGTCATGGGTAGTGGGGAAGAAGCAGTCAGCCACTTCATTGTCTAATTCTGGTTTCTCTAACATTAAAAAAATCAATATGTATTCTGAATTACCTTCTTGAATGAAAAATTGATCAGTTGTCTTTTCAGCTTTTGAACTTTTAAGCCTGCAAATAACCTTTATAAAATTGCACAAAAATTATACAGTATAATGTGCTGGACAAAATGCAGTTTGATGTAGATTTGTATCAGTGAGTGTTTAGTCACTCAACAGTTACTATTGAGTGATGCTTGAATAGTTACATGACACTAGTAAGAAAATGGATGTCATGCCAGCTGTCACCTCCAACTCACTGCTCCCCAACTTGGGGCCTGAAGACGAACTTGTTTATGGCCTTTTTCTCTTTTACAGTTATAACATGGGTTTCCCTGGCTATATCTTTACTTGGAGTTAAATGAGCTATCTTTCATCCTGACCTAGGTTGGCAGTACCTCTAGTTGGTCTTGTTGTCTCTGGAAATCTCCAGCATTGTTTGAGGCTCAGAGCTAAGAAAGTGGCCGTGCTGGCCTGTTCTCTGTTTCCCCAGGCCTATGGCTTTTACCAAGCTCATTTTGCTGGGCCTGGGAGCTACTCATGCCTGATTTCCCCTTCTGTTTGCTCAAGACCCAGAAGCTGTTCTTTCCTGCAGCATCTGTAGATGGAATGTGGGGAGCATGACAAGATGCCTTTGCCTGATAAGCCCTTCTCCAGTGTCCACTGAGGCTTTGGCAACCTGAAGGCCAAGCATTGCTTTTGTTATTTCTGCTTCTGCTTGGAATGCTGACTCTGTGGATCTGGTGCCAAGTGCCTGGCATAGGAATGAAGCCCTGTGCCATAGGGCAGGCTGGAGGGAAAGAATGGAGGGGAGCCATCTGTGAATATCTTTGAGAGGCTTCACCTGTTTTTAGCTCCTGTTTGTTTTTTGTGCTGTAGCAATCTAAGTTTCTGCCTGTGATACTCTTAGTATAAGTACTGTGCACTAACCAATGGCTCCAATATGCCCCTGGAGCTCTGTATGATGCTTTTAGGGTGGTAGAGGAGAAGGGGCCTCTGTACCCAAACATTTAAAGGTTAAAAGGTGAAGTCATCAGAGAACAATTTGTGGGAACTCAAATGCTTGCCAGGAGAATTAAGGGGAGCAGATTCTATGGCTTTACTGAGGAAAACAATCGTGCCCAGGAGGAGAAAGGTGGTTGCAGCCTCCTGGGAGACTCCCTGCTGCCACCGTGGCACCATGCTGAGATTTCCAGCTGTTTCCAGGCAGTGCAGATGAACCTGTGTGTCCTGAGAGCACAGCCTGGAGAGCCTCTGTGAGGAGCCCCTGCCTGCATGGCTGCTGCCGCAAGATGGCAGATGGGTTCCTGTAACAGTGGGGCCAGGGCATGGTCAGCTGGTCTCTAGGACTGAAGACAGGAACTTGGGGAGATGGAAGACTCTGAATCCCACAGGCCAGAACCATTGTCACCTTTCTCCTTTTAAAGACGAGCAAGTCTGGAAGATTCCTTGATACTGGACCATGGCTTTCCTTTTATCCAATAATCTTGAATGCCCAAGTTAGGGATGCTTTGCTAATCTAACCACCCTTACAGGTCCCTGAGAACATGAAAATTAAAGTTGAATCTGTTATATATGGCTGATAATATTGCAAGTATATTTTTGTACTTTTAAAGAATTTTTCTGCCAAAGGGATATCTCTATCTGATCATTGTAATATTAAAATAGAAATGTTTTCTTGCCTTGAAGCCTGTGAGTTAAGAGCTTTGAGAGCTACTAACACTCGCCAAAAAAGTAGAAATAACCCCAATGTCCATTAGCAGATTAATGGGTAAGTGAATTGTGATATATGAACACTATCAGATATTATTAGCCATAAAAAGAGTCGTGTACTGATACATGCTACAGTGTGGGTTAGTCACAAAGACATGTTAAGTGAAAGAAGCCAGACATAAAAGACACATATTGTGTACTTCCATTTATATGAAATCTCCAGCATAGGCCACCACTGAAAGTGTAGAGCAGTAGCTTCCAGTGGCTAGCAGAGAATGGGAAGGACTTGCTTAACAGGGAATATTTTGCAACTAGACAGAGCAGGTTGCACTGTGAATGTATTAAACAATCCTATTGGTTGCTTTAAAATGGCTCATCTTATGTGGACTTCACCTCAACAGTAATTGGAAGCAAGACGTAACTGTGTTTGAAGGCACTGGGGCAGTACGGCCAAGACTCATTGACTCCACATCCCAGAGGAGGGAGCCTGACACTTGCCAGCACTGTTTCCATGTGGCTATAGATACCTGTTCAAAAGGGATAAAGCTTCTAGAAGACTCCTAGCCATTAGGACATGAAAATATTGTTCAAAGCTCAATAAAAGTCAAAGAATTATTTCTGTTTGTCAGGAAACCACTGAGTATGAAATAGCAAGCCAGCCATAGAATTAGAAAAGATACTTATAATGCTTTTCAAGAAACAGTGATCTTTTATGCACAATATTGAAATAACTCCTCCAAACAAGCATGATGATTATGATAACTCAGCAGTAATTGCTAGTGATCCTATCAGTTACTGAAAAAGAAGTTTTAAAGCATTTAGTAATGTTTATGGATCTGTTGATTTAAGTTTTCATTTGTTTGTTCTTGTTTTATAGTTATGTTACCTAAATATATTTTCTCTTTATCTGTATTAGTAGGCCTTGGCTCAAAGTCTACTGAGATGATAATAGTATAGCTACACTACCCTTTCTTTTCAACTGATGTTTCGGGTGTGTGTTTTCAGCTGTGTTGTAATTTGGAAATCCTAAAGGATTATAATCTAGAGATATAAACAGAACAGCCATCAGAAACACAGAAGCCAAACACAATCCCTTGCTAAGTTAAGGCAATTTTCTCTTTTCTAAATACCTGTTAGAAGAAAAACTAATATCCTCTCTGGAGAGAGGTTATGTTCTTCAGAACTTAAATTATCTTTACAGTTTTTTCATTCATAATTTCTAGCCTTCAGTAAATAATTAGCTTGGAAAGAAAATGAAATGGCCGAATCAAAAACCAGAGAAATGGTTCCTGGTGTTGAGATACCCTGTTGTTGGAGCTATCATACAGATTTTGAAATAACTGTGATTACTGTATTTAGGTCATTCAATAAGGTGGAGAATCGAATGACAGCCAGAACTATAAGCGCACCAAACTGGCAACTATGGGAGAGTGTCAAACTCTGGATCTAAAAATTTAACTGAAAGAACACAAGAATGGGTTTAAGTATAGATCAGATTCATCTGTAGAGGGAAATAGTGAATTATAAAATAATGGTGGTGCTGGCCACCAAAACTGGGCATAGTGGCACATGCCTGTAATCCCAGTGCTGGCGAGGCTCGATGAGAGGATCACTAAGAGTCCAAGATGCGTAGTGAGACCCTGTACCAAATAAGTAAATATATAAAAGATTAAAAAATTAAAACTGAAGAAAAATAGATTAATGTAAGCATGTACATTAGGTAAACATGTACATTAAAGCAGAATTTAAAAATGCCAAACAGAAAGGAGCATAAGAAATACATGGGGTGTGATAAAAAAAAAAGTCTAGTGTAAGTATATATAGAACCCCAGAAAATGAGGAGAGGTGGTATAGGAAAAGAGAGAGAAAGAGATATAATGATTGAACAGCTAATGGCTGAAAGCACACATCCAAATAAGAGCCAAAAGAAAACCTGTGTAGCTAGATTGTTATAATCTCAGTAGACTTTGAGGCAAGGGTTATTACTAGAGATAAATGGAAAGTAATCAAAGAGAGAATTTATTGCTAGAGAATATTTATTCTAAATATTTAGATAGCATAACTATAAATCAGTAACAAACAGGGCCAGCCAGATAGCTCAGCAGGCTAAAGTGCCTGCTTAGGCAGGTGCAGGGACCTGAGTTCAATCCCTGGTTTGCCTGCTGGCCACACCCTTGGGGCATGCTGAGGAGGTGACCAAGTCCTGGCATGGTGGTGCATCCCTATAATCCCAGTGCTTGGGATTCTGACAACAGGAGGATCACTATGAGTCCAATCTGTGTAGTGAGACCCTGTAGATCCTGTACTAAAGTACAAAAAAAAAAAAAGAACAAAAACCTAAAAGAAGGAATCAACAAATCTATAATCATAGCTGAAGATTTTTTTTAATATTTTGTGTAGAGTCTCACTGCATAGCTTGAACTTGTAGTAATCCTCCTGTTTTCAGCCTCCCCAGTGCTGGGATTACATGCATGGGCCACCATGCCAGGACTTGGTCACCTGCCCAGTGTGCCTGGAGGTGGACTGGTTCAGCATGTGGTGTCAGGGATCTAACCTTGCCCCTGTGCTTGTCTAAACAGACGCTTATTCCACTGAGCTATATCACTGTCCCCCATAGCTGAAGATTTTATTACTTCTTTTTCAGTAATTGATAGTATCATTATGTTAGTAATTCTCCGCCTTTTTGGTCTTAAGTCTCATATGCGTGTTGAAAGTTTTTTTTGTTTTTTTGATACAAGATCTCACTATAAGTCAGGCTGAGCTTGAACTGACTCTGTAGCCCAGGTTGGCCTGAAACTCACAGTGACCCTTCTGTCTGTTTTCCTGAGTGCTGGAATTACAGGTATTTACCACCATGTTCAGCTATGCATTGATTTTTTTTTCCGTCTGTTTTAAAGAGCTTATGTTTATGTGAGTTATATTATGATATTTACTATATTATACACTTTTATATATGTACTATGGAAATTTACCTATAAATTTCAAAATATTTATGAACATATAACAATCACATACTTAATAGATAAAAACATGTTCATGTTGATTTTTATGGGAAATAACCATATATTCTAACTAAAAATGATTGAAATATATGGTAATTATGTTTTTGCTCATTTATTATTTTGTGTCACTGTGTACTAGTCATTTAGAAAATAGCTGTTCACTGAATAATGCAGATCTTTTAAATATTGTTATATCTTATTGTATGATATAGACAGCTCATGACCTTCAGTCTTATCAGAAAAATTTGAGGTTACATTAAAATGAGAAATTCTGGTTGTGAGGAAACCATTGAATATCAAATAGCAAGGTAGCCATAGAATTAGAAAAGATACTTATAATGCTTTCAAAAAAATGATCTTTTGTTGAGAATATTGAAATAACTCCTTCTAAGCAAACACAATGATAATGATAACTCAATAGAAATGCCAGCAAAAAACTTGAGATGCACTTCATTAAACCAGGTATTGAAATAGGCCATAAATAAATAGAAAGATGTTACCCTCATTAGTGATTAGGAAAAGGTAAAACCACCATGAAACGCTATCATATGTACTTCCTGGAATTACTACAGCAAAAAAGATAAAAATATTGATATTGGCAGCACTAGAGAATGTAACTCTCATATTCTGTTGATGCAAGTGATTTTGTTATACTAATTCATAATAATGTTAGTTAATAGTTGAAGATTTTCATATCCTGTCATCTGGTAATTCCATTCTTAGGAATACAGCCTACAGAAATATGGTATTTAAATGCATCAGAAGATGTATATGAGAAGGTCCAGGACAATAGTTCAGCATTTCTGATAGCCCCAAGTTGGAAACAACCCAGTTGCCCTTCAATAAAAGACAGCTCAGTAGCCTGGAGTATATTCTTACAGTGGAATTCTATACAGCAATCAATTGTATTTGTAGCTGTGCTGTGACATGGATACATCTCACCACATCTACAGAGTACATGATTTCACTTTTTATTAAGGTCAAAACCAGGCCAAAGGAATCTATCATATAATGAGTTGGGGTAACATTACCTATAGATAGGATGTGATGGGAGAATGGGGGAGGGAAATATTCCATTTCCTGACTTGAATGGCAGTTTTGTTGTTTTATATTGATTCATTTGATTATTTAAGCACTTTTCTCTGTGGATAGTATACTTTAATAAAATTTTAATATAAAGATATATTAATGTTAAGAAAATGTATATTATAAAATATATTATTATAAATGTGTTATAAAGTTATATTACAACGAATTGGAAACATAGTTCAAAGAACACAATACCACAATGCCTTCAGTTGGCATTCTTGTGGTATTGTAGTTAGAATTCTTTTCCAAACATTATTTAGGTGAGTGTAATTGGGGCTGTGCTCTTAATTCTTTTTTTTTTTTTTTTCAGGACCAGGGTTTAAACTCATGACCTTGTACTTGCCAGGCAGGCACTTGTGCCATGGAGCTATCTCCCCAGCCCCTGTGCTCTTAATTCTTAATATTCTTACTAGTAAAATAGGAATTATTGCAATACTAAACATCATTATTTCATGTTGTTATCTTTAAGGTGAGGAACATAATATATTTAATGTGCTCAGCATAGTGTTTGTTTCATAATAAATGTCTGAACTTGTTCATATGATAAATACTTATTTCTGTTTATGTACCTGTCATTGGGCTAGTGATAAAGATATAAGGAGAAATAAGACAAAATTAGCTCCCTCCTGAAGGGTGTCTGTGCTGTTGAATCCTAGCCACATACGGCAATTAATACTGACATTAAATAAACAACTTGTGCTCAGTTACACTAGCTACTAAGTACTTCATAGCCCCCTGCGACTAAGTCTACTATGTTAGATAGTGCATAGCTGATCACAGAGGCACCACTGGAAAGTGTTCTGAGAAAAGAGGCTTGAGCCTAGTTTGTTTCCTTTCATTTAGTGCTGGGGGTTGAACTCAGACCCTCACACATGGTGAGGCAAGTACTCTATCACTGGGCAACATCCCTCGCCCTTGAGCTGTTCTGAGATAGGAATTTTTCAGGTGGAAGAACAGGGAGATGGTCATTCCTACAGAGTGAATGCACAGCAAAGCAGAGCTTTGAATGAGCTTTGACTCACGGGGTTGGAAGTAGGTCAGTGTGGCAGGAATTCAGTGTGCCAAGGAAGAAGTTGGAGGTGCGGCTGCAAGGGAAGACAGGCTTGGCTCCTGGAGAGCTGAGGCAGCCTAGTTAAGGAGATTTTCTGTTGGAAGTTCAAGAGTGCTTGTATACCTTACATGCTTGCATCTTAAGAAATAATACTTCTGTTGTCAAAAATATTTTTTTCAGCTGCCATGAGGTAAGCAGCTTTGCTCCCAGTCGTGATGTTCTGCTGCAAGCCCAAAGGCAATGGTCCACTCGGCCATGAGCTGGACGCTCTGAGACTGAGAACCACAATCAGCCCTTCCTCTGCATGAGTTGATCTTCCTAGCATTCATCATAGTGACAGAAAGCTGCCCCTCCAACTAGTCTTTTATTTGGTTTAACAGACAGAATAAAACATGGCAAGGTGTTAAATTTTTATATAGACAGATGTGCTGCTTTTCCATTAGAATTTTTTTTTTAGCATAGAAAGTGTCACCTGTAACAGTTCAGAATTCTCCAATTTTATTTTCCTAACTTTTATTATATTTAAATATAATACAGTATCAAGTTAATTTTTGTATGCTTGGAATGAGAGATCAAATGTATGCAGAGAGAGAGAGAGAGAGAGAGAGAGAGAGAGAGAAAGATTAAAATTTGGTGAAGGAACTTTTGTCAAATATTTCATTCTTATATATAATGAGACTTAATTCTGAGATTTTATGTCTGTCACTGTTTTTTTCTTATGTCAATGTAATATTGTTTATGCATATCATGAAATTTATTATCTATTTTTATGCGCTTTGTATATTACAGCTTGTGATTTTTTTAGTAGGCGATTACTCTTTTATGTTTGCGTAGACATTGAAACTCCTGATCAGGCCTAGCAGTGGTTTCAGCAGCTTCAGTCACTTTGCTACACTGAGGTCCAGACTAGCACAATATTTAAAACAAACACTATTCACAGGTGTATTTAAAACCTGATATATTCGTTTTCCTTTTATTTTATTTTTTATTTATTTTAATGAGAAAAAAGATAAAATAGCAGTGGCACAGTTTCAGAACAGATGAGTAGGAGTTTGCCTTTCAGCACCTTGGATGACAGCTTTTTCTCATGGTGATGACATGTTCAGTAGTACATGGAGCACACCGCTGCAGAGACACAAAAAGCATCCTGTAGGGAGTGTTTCATTCCTTTGAGATGCAGGAGGATGTGGTATCATATTGCCATCATGAATTGTAAGTACCAGCTATGGGGAAAAGTTGGGTTACTGGCAGATTATGGATTAGAGAACTCAGAAAGCTAAAAATAACTGCTATGTGAGAGGTACTTTAACTATTGTAGCTAGAATTTCCAGTGGTGCTCTTGTTTCTCTGTCTTCCCCTCGGTCTCTGACTGCCCTGCCAAGTTCCTGCGTAAGTGTGCCTTTGAGGGCTGTAAAGGAATAGGAGTCTTGAAAGCTGAAGTCATTGACAACTGTGTAGTACTTTTTCTGTAGTGGGAGAGATGGGATGGATTTTGAGGGAGATAGCTTGGTCCTTATTGTGGGTATTCCATAAATATGACCAATAGTATCTTTTGCATAACATGTCCCTATGGATTTCCTTTAGCAGGTCATCATTGATAAAATGGAAAAAGATTTCAGTTTTTCTAAAGTTGCTTTAACAAATAATCAGTATTTTTTCCTAACACTACGAAATCCAGATATTTACACTTAGTTTAAATGGAATAGCATTTTTAGAAATCAAGTTTTTAAAAAAATAAATTAATTTTTTGATTGGTATATAATATTGGCACATATTTATGAGGTACAATGTGATGATTTCATGCGTACAGTGGGTAATATTTAACTAGAGTAACTTGCACATCTGTCACCTCAAACTTCTAACAGTTCTTTAACATTTGTCATTTCTTTATAATGAGTACTTTCAAATTACTCTCTTCTATTTTGAGAGACATACCTATTATTGTTAGGTAAAGTCATTGTGCTGTAGAACTCTGGATCTTGTTTT
>PVKN010009280.1:0-12348 GCA_004027915.1 Capromys pilorides
TGAAGTCAAGTTTGAGCTATAGTATCCACCTATTTATTATGGTGGCACCATTCTTGAATTCTGTACTTGATGCTTGCAGTGCTGTTTCCCACACAGATGAAAGACATCCATTAGTTTTCCTCCGGACTCTTTCATGTTTTAAAAAGTCACAGGTAATGACTAATAACTTAGCCAAAGTCTGATTCAATAAATGCGCTTCATATAAATCTTATGCTTGTGCCTCTTCAGTATTTATCCCAGCAACATGATATTCTGGAATGATTATTGCTAAAGACACATTTGTCTTTAGAGAAAATAACCACCACTAGGAGGGCTCTTGACTCGACCCAGGGCCAGGTTGTCGTTGGAGTCTCTGTGGCATTTACTACTGGCATGAGTTAGACCAGAGACATCCCTCCCCCAAAAGGCTGGCAGCGGGAGCTTTCAGAAGGTGATTCTCTTCAGAAGTCTTTAACTCCATCCATGGATGAGTACAATGATAAGATCATAATTTGATGGCATTACTGAGAGATGGAAACCAGCAGTGGAACCAGCCCCTCATGGCCTAAGGACCTCTAAAATTTGAGCCAAGATACAGCTTTTCTCCTCGAAGTTTCTTTACCTCAGGTATTTTATATGACAGCAGTGCTGAAAAGCTCACATAGCCATTACTCATATTTCTCCTGAGCTAGAAGTTATTTTTTGCTGTGCGCATGCAGTACCAATCTTCCTCCTCACAATGTCTTGGAATGGTTCTCCTTGCTATTTGTTTTCCCCCTCCCCCCTTTTCATCTCTAAATCTCCTCTTTTGAAGTCCCATGGATACAATAAAGATCTCCTATTATTGTCCCAGCCTTGGCTTCTCTTGTCCACTCTAAGCTTAGGGCTTTGGCAGAGGTATTAACTTAGATCTCCCTCACAACCCAAGAACTGGGGTGTAGAGCTACATTCAAGCCAGTGCCTCTGTTCCCTCTCTGCCTTCCCATTTTCAAATCTCGGCAGAGCCACTCTCCCTCTCCAGTGGTGGTGAACCTTTTAGGGCTTTCAGTGCCACAAACAGCTTGCTGCGGGGTGCGTGCCGCAGGCTCACCTCAACTGTGACCTGGTTGCAGGATCAATACCTTCGCAGCCACTCAAGACACACACACTACCACTGCTGCTAGCTGCACTCTGTTTCCGAATCCTCGCATCCACTCCTCATTCACCTTTGCCTGCCCACTCCTGCCATGGACCATGATGATTTTTTCCTTAGGTAACTGGGCAGTCTCCTTCCTGCCTGCTATTCTCTTAATATTCCTACATGTTAAAACTTATCCCCACTGTGCTTGTAATAAAGGGTAGGAGTTTATTTTGGGAGGTAAGTTGTGATAGTTCCATTCCCATGAATAGAGCAGTGACTTGTAGAAGAAGGGCTGGATGGAACTATCTTAGACCTTTCTGCTGGCCCCTTTGTCATGTGAGGAGGTAAGTTTCCTTTTTTTGGCCTTTCTTGGAGGGGTGATAATAAGGCACCACTTGGGAAGCTGAGAGTAGGTCCCTAACAGACATTGAATTGCCAGCATCTTTATTTAAAACTTTTAGCCTCTGAAACAGTGAAAAACAAATTTCTACTGTTAATAAGTTACTATTGGTTTATGATGTTATGCTATAGCAGCATAAACTAAAATACTGCCTTCTTACTAATTTTATTTTCTCTATTCCTCAGATCTTTCCCTGATATGAAAGACTTGCCCCTCCCCACTTCAATGGGCGCTCACAGGGAGCCACGCATTCCCGGCGTGCCACCTCTGTGCTTTCTCTCTCTCTGTTCCTGCAGCCTGGGAGCCCACCTCTGCTTACCCGCACATCTGAGCTCTTTAGAGCCTGGCTTGCCTGTACTCTCCCCTCTGAACCTCCTCTCAAGGCAGGTGTTGCATTATCTTTATAGGACCAGAAATGGGTGTCGGGAAGACGAACCCACCTCTTGAAAATCTCATGGCAAGTAAGCACGGGCTTTGAGTTCAAGGTCTCAGCTAACATTAACTTCCCTGCATTCAGCCCCTACCTGTTTCCATGTCAGAAGAGGAGCTCAGGCTTGGTCTTGTTGGCAGACTGTTATTTAGCACAAAGGGAGGAAACAGGCACTATAAGCTCAACCCTAGTCGAGCATGCTCAGTAACACCTTACAGTTTTATGGAGTTGGAAATGAACTTAACCACAAGAGTCCAATGCAATGTTTCTTCCCCTAACTATGTATTTCTCATACATGGGCAACATGCAGGGATGGCAACTCTGACCATTTTAACTGATGGCAGTAAAAGAAAAGAATATACAATAGGCCAGATAGCTCAGTGGTCTAAAGCCCCTGCTTAGGTTGACACAGAGGCCGGGGTTCGATCCCTGGTGTGCTGTGCTGGACCTACCCCCCAGGATGTGCTGAGATGGCAACTGAGACTGGGTGTGATGGCATGCACTTGAATCCCAGCACTTGGGAGGCTGAAAACAGGAGAATCACTACGAGTCTGATCTATGTAGTGAGACCTTACAGACCCTGCAGACCTTCTACCAAATACTTTAAAAAAATGTATATATCATCACAGAGGAAACTGTTCATTTTGTATTCATAGGCAATCTGAAGTATTCATAGACAATCAGTTTCAGCTTGAAGTAAAAGGTAACACCCTTTTCTTATCTCTTGGTAAGAAATGTTCTTCGAGTATGTACCAGAAATGCTAGCCCCAGTCTTGTATCTTTTCCTTGCTTATTATATTCATTTTCTAAAAACTAAAATGAAAGGATAAAATATTCAAGAAAAGTTACATTTTCAGCTGAGTAAAAAGCATTCCACATTTTCTGGGGTGGGGCGTTACAAAATAGCAGACATATTCTTATCCTAATATTTCTTAAATATTATTATCCTAATTTAACATAGATGATTTAGAAATAACCCTGGCCAGGCCACTTGAAACAATGAAATCAGTGTGGTTTTAAGGATGAAAAAAAGGGAGAGTGGGTGGATTTGATGGGTTACGAGGAGCTGCAGCACGATTCAATTTTGTGATCCTAAAGTATCTAAAGTAGTCAGCCGCCTCTTGACATGATTAAGGGCTTGCGGTTTTACCACAAAGGCCCACGCACTGGCCCTGCAAATTGCACCAGCAGCCCAACAGGTGGGAGCACCACAACCACTGCATTCTTCACCCTGAGAGGGACTTTATCTTTGACTTCTGAGGTGAGACTAATCACACTAAAGCCAGCCTGTACTATGCTGGTGGCCCTGAAGGATTATTCTTTTATCTGAATTAATTTAGTATTTTATTACAATTCCTGGATGGCCTCTTTCAAGGATTTCAAAGCCTTCAAGCATCTACATTTGTCAACTGCTATATTAAACTAAGACGCTACATCCACCTTCCCCTCAAGACTCTTATCTCTTTTTCTTCTTAAGCTGTTTGTTATTGCCCAAAACTGGAGTAGTTACCTCTGCAGTCAAATATTTTCTGTAATATCCAGACCCCTGGGCTTTGCAGTTTCAACCAGAAATATTTAGCTAAGTTTAATGACGGAAGAATTTAACTGATGCGTTAGGCAATGATAGCAATTTCTAGTAGTGAAACACAGTGCTCCTCCATCACCCTGCACCTTCACAAATGTTTCGAGGATTCATTTAGCAATAAAGAGGCTGTGGGTTGCGACACATGCGTGTAGTCCCAGCATTTGGGAAACTGAGGCTGAGTGTTCGAGGTCAGCCTAGGCTGAATAGTAAGTTCAAGGCCAGCTGGATTGTACAGCAAGACTCTGACTCAAACACAATGCAGCAAAACAAAACATGGAATACAGAGGTAAAACAAAATCCGCACCATTTAGCTATTATTGAAATATTTTAAATAACGCAACAACAAAACAGTATGCCTACTAATTTGCCTACTAATTTCCCACTGGCTAAACTTTTCTCAAAAGTCTACCTGTTATATTTTATTTATTTATTTGATTGATTGATTGCATTTTGTATTTTAGGAAAAGGTCTACAGGGTGTTCAGGGTCTCGCTGTTAGATTGGACTACTGTTTATAGCCTCCCAAGAGCTGGGATTATAGGCACACACCACCAGGCCCAGTCTCAATTGCCATCTCAGTGTGCCCCAGGGGTGGGGCCAGCACTGCAGGCCTGAGAATCGAACCCCTGCCCATGGACCTGCTGGCAGGTGCTTTAATCAGCTGAGCTACTTGGCTGGCCCTAACTGCTGTATTTTAAAAAGTTTCAAGACAACAAAATTTAGAGAAATTAAGCCAACCAATGTTCTTTTCTCAAGTTGCAAATTACCTTTAATTACTGAAGAGACTTGGGTTGGGGGAAACGTTTTCTTCATATAAAGGAGCCGCCTTTTCCTGTTCCGTGAAACACAGGGTGTCACGGTGCCGGCATGGAAGCTGCTGAGAACACAGGACTTCCAGGTGGTCTGCTGTGTTTCCTTTTGCTTAGATCAGATCTGCACTACCATCAGAATTTTTGCTATTTTCCAATTCTTCTGGGACCTGGTAGCAACATATTTATCTCCAGCTGCTATCCAAAACGAAAATTGCCTTTTAATCTTCCAATAGGGGATTCATAAATGACCAATTTTATCATTTAAATAGATACCCCTGTGCCTGAAAGGACCGAGGATCCCACCCTTACCAAATAATGTGCACCTCCACCCCCGGCACAGCTACAATGGAAGTGTTTAGAAAAGGGATATAATTTTTCCATATCAAAAAGCTCCACTATAAATCAGCTGTCATCTCTTCTAGGCATTTTGCCCACAACGAGACTATGAGATCAGCTTTAATTTCCCAATCAGAGTTCTGTGCATGTCTGCTTCCCAGCTCCTGGCTTTGCTGTTTATTGTATTTAATGTCTCCATGGCCTCTGAAACTCCTCCATCTTATTGGGCCCATCCATGAAACAAACGCCAGGGTTGGTCTGAGGGCCTTAGCGGTTCCTTCCCTTACGTTCTGCTATCTAGGCCCTTGCTACATGCGAGTCGTCTGCTTGTGAGAAATGCAGATCCGTTGTGAGGAACCAGAATCTGCACATTAAATGATTCTCAGGGGACCTTCATGCACATTACATCCTGACAGAACCTATTCATCATGCTGACGGTTCCCACAAATTGCATGGAACACTACTACGTAAGGGCCTCAGTGATCCTTTGAACAACACAAAACAGGCCTCAGAACAGAGCATAAAAATAGCAAAGTATGGGAGATGGGTATGGCCAAGAAGCAGGACCTCCAGAGGAAACATCGCTCTAAAGCACCTTCAAGGTTTGTTCCCGAATCCAGTACCCTGTCGCCTCAAAGCTATCTATCATCCACGGTTGCATTTCTAAAGCTGAAAACCACAGGAAAAGAAGAACTGTTGTGTGTTTCCTTCCTTACCAGACCATTTGTTAGGTGGAAAGCTACATCCAGCAAGAACAGGAAAGAAGTCGGAGTTCTGCTGTCTGAGAGAAAGACGTGCAAGTGGAGAGGGCTCCAGAGGCTCCACTTCACCACGGGGCTTTTCCCAGAGGAGAGCGGCTCTTCCTCACTAAATATGGTGTTAGTAGGCAAGTCTGGCTGGCGAGGAAATTTATTCTAAGTATGGATTTAGCCGTGCTTCAGTGAAGCAGCGGCTGTTCAGAATGCTAATTTGGGGGAGGACCTATGGGGGTTTCAACTGATTATTGTGCATGGCTGGAATGCTTAGATGAACTATATGCTATAGCCATCTGCAATGTCACGCCCATGCTGTGATGCAAGAGCTATGTAAGGACACCTTAAGGGCACAAGAACACTGTGTTTATAGCACTGTCCATCTTCTGTGGCTTCTCATACCCATCCATCTGTTCCTCTGTTAGCCATAATAACCTGAATGGCATGAATACTACACCCTACTGAATGAATGGATGCCCATCCAGAAAGCAGGTTTGGAATTAGCAATAGACAATGCTGGTGTCTGAAGGTGAACACTCCAAGTCTTAGTGCAACCACCTTCTCCCCACTCTGCCAAACAGTCCATTCCATTTTAAAGGACATGATTATTTAACACTGATGGCAACTGATGTGACGGAAGTGGAAGTTGGCCCATCTATCGTCACAAGTACGCTGCCTTTCATATGACTTTTGATATTTTTGGAAAGAGATGAATTCAATGGTAATGTTTATTTTTCTCTTGCTGCTGAGACATAATACCCAACACCCAAAGATAAAAGGGCTAACCAAGTAAGCCCGCACCCACAGCGTCTGTCTTGATCCATCCCTAGGAGTGGCCCTCGCTATCTCACACTTTGGATTTCATTTGCTGGGAAGACTTGCTGGAATGTAACAGAGACTAGAACCATCACTAGGTTTCCCTGGCTGCTAGTCACTCTCAAAATACTTAAGATTTTCTTCCACACTGAACTGCTCAAGTATCAGACAGTGGATTGATCTGCATTTATCCACACCATAAAGCTTTTTTTTGTGTGTGTGTTTTTGAGACAGGGTCTTGCTACGCAGTTCAGGCTGGCCTTGAGCTCACTTCTGTAGCACAGGCTGGTCTCAAATTTGCTGTGATCCTCCTGCCTCAGCCTCCAAAGTGCTGGGATTACAGGCATGCGCCACCATGCCCGGCCTCATAAAGCTTTTTGAGATCTACATGTGATGTAGTTACTAGAATCCTTCCATGGCCATCAGCAAGACAGCACTGTAGATTTATTTTCCAAGAGGGGAAAATTGTATATACAAATGACAAGGTAATACTGTCCCATGCGTCCAGTTTCCATGATGACCTCCAGAGGTCCAGGGCAGTCCTCTTTTAGCTACACTATCTTGAAAATCTCCCAGAGCTGAAATTCAGACTCCATTTATAAACCTGGGTTTGTTTTTGTTTGGTAGTTCCAGATAAAGATTCTTCAATGAGTTATGCTTTGTTCACTTAAGGTAACAAACTGTCCCCAGAGGGGACAAAAACAAAGTGGCTTATCACTCATGAAAATATTCCTTACTGGAAGGGACACTTTCCTGAAATAAAAGTTGTCTGGCTTAGAATGAAGGTACAGGAAAAGTCTCCTTTCATTTAAGGCGAATGTCTTTTGACTTTCAAAGTCACATCAAACAACTGAATTCTACCAATAGCATCAGTCAGAAATCACAAGGAAAGTCAGTCAGGCTCCCTGGCACCTAGAGGCTAATTAGAATGTTCCCTTTCTAGATTTATTTGTGGAACATATGCTAATGTCTCAGTCTTCCAAGTATACTAGGGGGTCTTACCATTGCCTGGGTTGTTATCAACCTAAAGCATAGGCTGAAAGCAACGTGTATACTATAGAAATCGTGAGTGAGAATCTGCTAAGTCAGCATTGTCATACCTACTGTATTAATGTCCTTCCTCTAGTCAAACACAGTGGGGAAGGGCTAGCAAAATAGCTCAGCAGACTAAGCGCCTGCTTTGGCAAGCTCAGGGACCAGGGTTTGATCCCAGGTTCCGTTATGCTGCACTGGCCCCACTCCCACCCTTAGAGCAAGCTAAGCTGACTACTAAGTCTGGGCGTGGTGGCCCACACCTGTAATCCCAGCACTGGGGAGGCCCAAAACAGGAGGATTGCTATGAGTCCAAGCCGCATAGTGAGACCCTATACCAAACACTTAAATGAAAAAAAAAAAAAAAAAAAAGGTAGTTTCCTGAAGAATTTGTTTTTGAGTTGGGGAGATAGCTCAGTAGAATAAGTGCTTGCCTGTTGCCTGAGTTCAGTTCTCCTTTCTGAAAAAAAAGAACCACGGTGGGGAACTTTGGTGTAGAAAGCCACTATGATTGCAACTTATTTAGAAGTGTTATTTTATGTAGTATTTTTGGAGCATTTCTGTAAGTCTAAAATTTTATTTAAAATACCATAAACATTGTCAACTTTACCCTGTACACATTGGGGTGTTTCCCCCTGGCTAATTCAGAATGACACTACGATCACATTGCCCTCAATGTAGGCAGCTACAAACTGCACAAACTCTGCAAACAAAACTCAAAAGCGAATGGGAATTTTATGCTTAATATCGTTTAAACATAAGACAATTATTTCACATAATTTCTAACCCAGGAAACAGATGTCTCTTCGCATGCCAGAGGAAAAACTGGCTGTTTCAGGCTAGTTGAGAGTCATGTACTTTTATGTTTCAGCTAAGGTTTTCCAAGTAATCATGACGAATTTCCTCTTCAGAACTGTCATACATAAGCCTATCCTCTGGCACCAAATCTGTGATGTTATAGAGAATACACATATTTCAGTTCTAATCATAAGAATAATATACATTTAGTGAAAAAAATTAGGAAAGGAAGTAACAATCCTTACACTTTCAGCACCAGAGAAAATGGAGTTATTTTATTTTGTCAATGGCCTTACCCTTTACAGAATTGATTATTTCACCTCTACCTCATTCTAGCTTTATGATTTAATCATGGCCAATGAGGATAAATGCTTTGCGGTTACTGAGGCATGCAGATATCCCATGAAGCTAGGATTACTAGGTTGGAGGACAGACAGGTCGGCTAAGGATGGAGACTTGTCTAGTTTCATGATCTAGCACTTCAACTTTTCCATTTTCTGTGAATCAGTCCAGTTTTTATTGCATAATCAGTCCAGTTTTTATTGTTATTTGTCTGTTTTTAGCGCTGTGTAAGTTTTCAGATATAGAGTAAGCTGGAAAGATGAAAGGTAAGGCTTTTATGTCTGGAATATAAGTATTATGTTTCAATTTTAAAACCTGCTCATATTAACTGCCAGTGGTGAGCGGAGACACTCCACTATCATTAGTGCTTTTTTAAAAATGTATTTCGTACAGGGTCTACAGGGTCTAATTATATAGGTGGGGCTCATGGTCATTCTCCTATTTCAGACTCCTACACTCTGGGATTACAAGTGTGGGCCACCACACCCAGTCTTCATTAATGCTTTTTTAATGAGGACAAGAAAGTATAGTGAAATTTTTGTTTTTGTTTTTGTTTTAACTCAAATGACAAATTTCCTATTCTTGTATATATTTTGTAAAGACAAAGTCCCTCTGGCTGCTGAGCCATCTTCTGTTCCTCCATCACTGGTATTGGCGTATTCTGAGCATCTATCTACACAGGTCTCCTAGGCTGCCTGAACTCAACCAAACGAGGGAAGCTAACACAGCATCTTTACTGCTGATAAAGGCTTGACCCTTAGCAGCTCACGAGACTGATGTCTCTGGGTTAGGCACATGGTCTGTCCAGATGCACATGCCTGGAGTTCAGCTCCGCTCTACACCTTTAGCTGCACCAAGGGACACACCATAGTGCAGCTCTAGGAGGCGTGTTACTTGGAGAGCACCTGCGAATGGCTCAGGCTGGTGACTGACAAAGACACTTCTATGCTTTGGAGGATATAAAGACGGCTTAGGGAAGCTGGTAAGTACATGGCAAAATGGATGATTTTTAACATCCACACCTAGTTCATTTCATTCAAAAAGCCTGAAAGACTATAAAGTGAAGAAGCAAGTGTGAAAGATGAGCACAAATATATATCTTTCTCACCAAAGGAGGATGGGTTCCTGTTACTACAGAAAGCACACCATCTTTGTAGACATAATAGCTCATTTGAAATGGTAATTTATGCAGGTTAAAAAAATCTAAGCAACTCATCTATGCTCTTCTGCACACTATCTGTGTTTCCTTTCGCACAAAACCTGCTTTCCAGTGAACAATTCTAGACATGACAGCGGCCCCTTCTTTTGTTCAGTAGCTTATTCAGGGGCTCCCTTAGCAATACATAGGGAGACAGAGTCTGGAAATGGCAAGGGCTGGGCTCTGGGGCTTGGCAAGACACGCACTGTGTGTCCTCAGGAAGGGACTCAGTGCACCGCAGTCAGAGAAGCCTAACCCATGTATTTTAAAGAAAATAACTCGCTCTATCATTAACTAGTGAACTAATTAATTAATTAGTTCATCTGTGCAGTAGTGCTACAGTAACATCTTCAAGGCCAGGGACAGAAATAACCCAGTTAATCTCTTTCAACTTAAAAAAAAATCATGGTTCAGAAAAGATGGGCAGAAAAACAATGGAAGAGCTATGACTGGGATAGTACGGACAGTGATTAAAAAACAAGACTGGGTTTGGGGCTGGGATAGTAGTAGCATGGGTTAATGGTGAGTGTCCCCCAAGGGTCCACATGTAAAGGCTTGGAGGGGAGGTAGAATCTTCAGGAGATGGAGTCTGCTGGGAGGTGCTCGGGCCTGTGTCCTTAAAGGAGACCGGGAACCCTTGTTTTTCCTGTTTCTGCTCTTGGCTAGAGATCTGTCCATGGCTCCTATGCACATCCCTACCACCATCCTAACCCTGCTCCCACACACCATCCACTGAGCTTAGCAGAGGCTAGACCACTGGAGTTACCTGCTCTTGGACTCTGGATCTCGGGAAGTTAGCTAAAATAAGTGCTTCACATTATGAAGTCAGTTGCCTCAGGTGTTTCATTATAGTAACATGAGGTTGACTGACAGTAATATAGCAGGACCGGAGGAAAAAATGATTGCTGTTCCTATAGACATAAGTGTATGTATCAAGGCAAAGGACACGGGCTGCCTGGGAGCTGCTGGAAAGGAAAGAAAGGAAAACAGAGATCAAGCAGATAATAACCTTTTAGCTTATGGGATGTCCAGCGGGAAAAGGAATGTTCTGATACCATGAGCGCACAATTAGCAACATCTAGTTCCATCCACAAAAGTGCAACGATTCTGCTAAAAACTTTTTTCCAGTAAGGGACTCGCTATGGTGCCTCACTCTGGAAAACGGTGAAGAAGATTGAAATCAGCCAGCACGTCAAGTACACCTGCTCCTTCTGTGGTAAGACCAAGATGAAGAGGTAGGCTGTGGGGATCTGGCACTGTGGTTTCTGCATGAAAACCATAGCTGGTGGCACCTGGCCATACAACACCACTTCTGCGGTCACAGTTAAGTAAGCCATCAGAAGACTGAAGGAATTGAAGCACCAGTAGCTAGACATAGTTAGCCTATAATAAATGGGTTAATTTAGGTAATGAAAACAAAAAAAGAAAGAAATAGATCTACCATGGCTTCATTTTAGACATGCACTCTCTAGACAATGAGGAAGGGACATGAAGGTGACTTCATGGAAGCCAGCTTTGCTCTCATTACTTACATAATTACAAATCCTTGTTCTCTATACAAGGTATGTTGCACTCAACATGATGAAAAAGACCACCCAGTGGCTCACTCCCTCACCAAAAATAGACAACTAGTTTTGTTGGACAGGGTGACTGCTTCCACTGATGTCCTATGCCCATTGGTCTGCCCAATTTTGGATGAAAGATATTTAGGAAAAAAATCTGCATCTGGACTAAACTCTTACAAACCTTTTCTTATGTTAGTCTCTAAATACATACCACAAAAACTATTTCCATAGCATTTGACTTGGAAATGACAAAGTATAGAACAAAATATACATAGGTTTGACACATATAGTACTGTCATATGAGGGACTTGTGTATCTGTCCCCGGGAGTGGCATGGAGGTCTTGGATGAGGGGTGACTCTTGAATGAGGGGTGACTCTTCCAAGCCTCATATGGCAGATCATGGTCCAAGCTCTTCCAACTTTTCCTACTCTCCACACTTTTGGGTCTCAGCACTAGTAAATGTAAGGCCTTTATGGCTTGGTTAAAAACATAAATAGACTTCCAGTAATATCCTTAGAAAAGTAACTTCAAAAATGTGTTTTTTTTTTAAAGTCACTACAGTTACCTTTCCTCAGCTCCACCCTGCTCTGAAAGCATTTCAATTTGGAAGAAACAAATAACAAGTATCTACCTTTCTTTAAATACACAGTAGTAAGGATTGATCCTAATCAGTAGTTACAAGTGTAGAGCCCGCATGAACAAAAGGAAAACAGCAAAAGTTTGGCATCTTCACAATTACCATATATAGCGCTCCAATGTCCTTTAAAAAAAAATGCAAACAATATTTAAACGCACTCTAAGCTTCAATAATAAATTGATAATTCACATTACAGTACACTTATACATGTCTTTTCATCTTCCAAGTGCGGTAAACATTAATTAACCCTAGGTAATTAAAGCAGCCATGGTTTACAAATTTACTCATTTGTCAGCCTGCAGCAAGTGTGAAACACTTAAAGCCTTTCAAATGTTACAAATTAAATATGGAAATTAATTTTTTGAAAAGAAGAGGTCACACACTCAAGATATGTACTCTTCTGATTTAAATTAGATTTGTCTGAGAAAGACTCTTGGACAGTACTTCAGAGTTTCAGAAGACAAAGGAAAGAAAACAAAACTGCCTGTTGTGGGTGGGGCTGAGCTGCTCTCTCCCAGAATCCACCTCTTGTCAAAGATACATTG
>PVKN010009280.1:12448-24086 GCA_004027915.1 Capromys pilorides
GATGGTTCAGTGGTCTAAAGCGCCTGCTTAGGAAAGCTCAGGCAACTGCAGGGACTGCGGTTCGATCCCCGGCACCACATGCTGCGCCAGCCCCCACCACCAGGGCAGGCTGAGCCAGCCACAAAATAAATAAAATAAAGAAACAAACAAACACAACAAGCAAACAAATAAATAAATAAAATTTAAAAAAAAAAAAAGATACATTGTCTTAGCCCCGGGTCCCTGTGAAAGTAACTATGTGCAAGCAGGTTCTTCGCCAGTGTCATCAGGATGAAGACACACTGAAGTACAACAGCCCTTGGACATACTTCTCTAGACACGGAGGGGAAGGAGACAAGGGGCAAACAAGAGGCAGGGGCCGGACCGAGGCATCTGTCATGCAAATTCAGGCCAATGATGGTTAGCAGCACCAGAAGCAAGGTAAAGCAATGTAAGAGGATGTCCCCTGGGGACCAGAGGGATGGTGGCCCCACTATCACCTTGCCTTTAGACTTCGAGCTTCCAGAACAAGAGAATATATTTCTGATGGCTTAGGCTACTCGGTTTATGGCAATTAGTTCCAACATCTCTGGGAGACTACTGTACGGCCCATATAAATGAACACTATTTGCTGATGTGATAACCATTTGTGACTGTCATGAACACACTGGAGTATAATGTGGTTTCTTATCAGCTTTATTAAAGGTTGATTAAAAAGAAAACAGCTTTATAATCTAGTGGTCCAATCTGGCCCTGCTACTCAAGGGATGTTTTCTGTGGAGACATTTTGCTGATGCTGTTCTCGCTCCTCACTCCCACCCTGCTCTCCTTTCTTGACCATCATTGGCTGCCTGTCTTACCTGGGTAAGACCGTGAGAATTCTAGGTGAACTCCTAGGTGCCAGCGCCACCAGCAAGGCAGTGGAGGTGCCTAGGTCTCACCGCCTCGCAAGCACAGAGATTATGTCATTTCCCCGTAAGAAGCCAGGAGCTGAGCTGTCCCCGGCAGCAGAGCGTTTGGCAAATTCCTGGCAGACTTTAGGTTTTACTAACCTTAGGGTGATGAAAACAAAACCCCTGCGGCCAGAACGAAGGCTGCTGTTGTGTTTAGGACCAAAGTAACTAAACTGCGAGACGCTGGGCTACTGCACTCATCTGTAGAATTTGGCACATCTATGTCAGTTTAAGGTTCACATTTGAAAACTATGTCTCAACAAAAACTCTTGTTCCAGTGGTCTAAATGCTGTGCTTTCATTCTTACATGAAATCTGGATCACTGCATGTCTTACGGGTTGAGTAGCAGTAATATGTAAATTGCCTGTGACCTTTTGGCAGGCACAAGAAAACACAGTGAAGGCTCTGGTGCTGGTATTTGTTCTCCTTGCTGCAATGTCTGCCTGTCCCCCAGGCTTTCCTTAGCATTGAGAATGCTGGGCTTTAGTCACTCAGAGACCAAGATAAAAGGGTGGATATAGTGGTTCAACATAAACTTAAAAAAAAAAAAAAAAAAGAATCCATCAAGATTCTTCCCTTTTGGGCATATTCTGGATACTCCAAGGAGGTCTTGGAGTATGTGTGAAGTCCATACAGGAATAGCATTAGGATGGCTGAAAAGAGGCCTGGTGTTGCCACAACAGCATCCTGAGACCAGATACTTTATATGACAAGGAGAGGCTTGACTTGGCTGACAATTTTGGAAGTTGGGAAGGACAAGAGTGTGGCCCTGCCATCCTGCTATGTCATTTTGTGGTAAGAGGTAGGCGAATATGTGCGAGACAGAGAAGGAAAACTGAGGCGGGGTGCATGCCTTACTCAGGAGCCTCTATGGCTCATGCCCATAGACTCATTCCTATGGTAAGGTCAATAATTAATAATTCATGAGAGCCCCTCATAACCTTCTTCCCTCTTAAAACCAAGAGTATCCTGTTGGCAGTTAACACGTCAACATATGCTTTGGAAGGGGCATTCACACCATAGTACCTGGTTTTGAGGCTTTATGGTGTAGGAGAGAGAGAGAAATAGCTTTCACGGTCTCTCTTGACTCTTCTTTTTCACACTAAGTAGATAATTGATGAAGAATGATGAAGAGGTGGTACACTGGGTCTATATAAAACATGACTCAGCAAGTTATGGGGTGAACTATGGCACTCCCCCAATTTTCATATATTGAACCTAACCCTCAATGTGATTGTATTTAGAGGAAGGCCTCTCAGGAATAAATTAATGTTCAATGAGATCACATACTAGGGTCCTAATCTAAAGAGACAGCTGCCCTTCTATGACGAAGATACTAGAAATGTCTCTCACTCTTGAACAAAGGTCATGTGAAGACAGAATAGAAAGGTGGCCATCTGTCAATCAAAGGAAGAAGCCTCCAGAAACCAAGCCCTTTGTTCTTTGATATTGTACTTCTAGACTCCCAAACTGTAATAAAGTAAATTGCTGTCATTTAAGACATGCAGTCTGTGTATTTCGGTATGGTTCACTGTCTCTATTTTCTGTGACCATAAACAAATACCACAGATTGTGTTAATTTATTTAAAAAATTTATTAAAAAATTTATTTAAAATCAGTTTCTGATTTTGCAGGCCTAAGAACATATGGTGAGGGCCTTTCTGGGTCATCACATGAGACAGCCTCAGGCAGGGAGAGACGGCAAACTCAGCAGCCTGAACTTCCCCTCCCCTGGTTTAAGCCACTGATGTAACTGGAAGCCTCATCCTGTACCCTCCCCCAAGGTCCCCATCTCTAAATACCATTAATATAGTATATGACCAGGAGGAGTAAATATCCAGAAGTTTTTTACTTGAAACATATTTCTGTGTATAATGTTTACATTCCACGTGAAAAATGGTATATGTACATAATGTATCTTTTAAAAAATGTTTTATGTATCTGGTACAGTGTCTCACTATGCAGCTGGGCCTCAAAGTGATTCTCCTATTTCAGCCTCTCCAGTGCTGGGATTACAGGTGTGTGTAATCCACCACGCCCGGTCTACATAGTACATCTTAATTCTTTTTCCCATGAATCTGAAGAAATAAACACAATGGAACAGGACCCTAGTCCACTAATGCATCCACCTAGTACAACCAGACAAAAGAGAGAGCACAGGACAAAACGGCTTTTTGCAAGTTATTCTGTTTGCTCTTCCCTGTTTCTAAAAAGGCATAAAAAAGCCCAGAATTGAATAAATTACTGTGCTCACTAGAATGTGCAAGGAATTCGGCTTTTTTTTAGGGGGAGGGGGCAGGAATTACACTCAAGACCTTGCACTTGCCTGGCAGGTGCTTGTACCTCTGAGCTACATCCCCAGCCCGCAAGGAATGTTGTACTGTCTTTTCATGGAAACCTATTTCAGATATGACTACTTCAGGATTTCAAAGCACTTTTGATATTGGGGCTTTTCTTCTTCTTTACTTTTATAACTATTTCTAAGTGCGACCCTCTTCTGTCTCGCTTCATGGAGAGCAAATCCTAACGGTGACTTCTTTACGTACTGGAGACAGTTCCAGTTAGGTGTTGTACTCGCTTTGGGGAATGAGAGAGGAGATGGTATGTGATGTCTATCTTCAGCCCCTACAGGGGATAATTTAAAATGCAAGAGAATTTAACTTACTCCTGTACAAGTTGAAAAATACATGGTTGCTTAATACTGGAAGCTGTCTCTGAAGATTGGCGCATGCAGTATATGTTTTCTGGTTATCTTTTGCCCAATCTTCTCTTTTCTTTTTTTATTTTCTAAGACAATTCAATATGTAGCCTGGGTTGGCTTTGAATTGGTGGCAATCTTACCTCAGCCTCCCAAGTGTTGGGAGCATGTGCCACCACATCCAGCTGTTGTCTATTTTCTAAAATAACATATAGTCCTTGAGCCAACACAAGGCTGTATGACAGTTGTCCAAGATGAAGCTTTTACCATTTGCCTTTTACAATTCCTGTATTGTCCACTTCCCTTCTCATTCTTTATTAAAACAGTGTCATTTTGGATTTGACATTTCTTTAAGTGAAATGGCCATATTAATAATAAAAAGATTCTTAAAAAGGGAGGAAAAGAATTAGTACATAGAGTAGCAGGTTTAAAATTTCTGAACGAGAAAATAAAATAGCAAAGGGAGGGGAGTTCTGAGGGTAGCATTTTATGAGGAAGCCCGCCTTATGCTTCTATTATCCATCCCTTTTAAGTTAAAAAGCAGTTGATGCCAGTGCCTTTTCAATACATCTCTGGCTGTGCTAGGGACTGAACCTAGGGCTTCACACGTTCTAGGCTAGCGCTTTTCCTGAGCTACACTGCCAGCCTCTGTCAATGTCTTTGTCTTTTCACAGCTAGCAAAAGGTTTAAACTTGGAGAAATAAAAGATAGCCATCAACACTTTCTCACCTTGACAGACCCTTCCTTCAGGGTAAAGAACATTTCCCTATAATATCCTACACAATCTTCACTGTGGAAATACAAACGACCCACTTATGCTGGGTTATATGCCGATACAGCTTCATAATTCAAAATGTTAAGTCAAAAATGTGCTCAGGAACCTCAGCCCACTGAGCATAGCTGGGCAAGACAGTACTCTATGGATAGCAGTTGCTTCTCCTCCGAATCATGTGGCTGGACAGGAGCTGTGACTTGTGGCTGCCACTCAACATCGTGACATAGGATGGTACATAGCCAACACAGGAAAAGGTCAAGATTACAATTTTAAGTATGTTTCCATTGAATATGCACCATATTAGCATTATGGTAAAGCTGAACCATCATAAATCAAAGGCCGTCAGTTATCACTGCAGGAAATTCACATAGCTAATTTAGCAGGATCTATTAATCTTCAATGTTTGCCACTATTGCACATTCAAGCCACATATAAAGAGATTCTAAGTTTCTAAGAATGTCTGTATTTTTGCGTGGTATATAAGCATGACTTTAAAACTTCTGAATGTTTAAGAATCACTTGGAGAGGTAAGAAAAATGTGGATCTCTCTAGGTGGGGTGAAGCCCTCCGAACTGCTGAGCTTCACTTGGCCCCAAGTATGCATTAAGAAACAGTGACTAACAAGACAGCAATGTCCACGGAAATGAGTGTTTCCACAGGAGAATTCTAAATGAGCTTTTCACATATAAGGAACCACAGCAACCAAACGGAGTGCACTAACAGACACCAAGTCCTCTCCTGCCTGACAAGTGACGGCCCCAGAGCGCAGAAACCATGAATGAAAGCTCCAGAGGCGAGGGCGAGGGCAAGCCAGCACTGGCCTTGATCCGTGGTGGCTTCCAGATGAACAGGTCGTACTTGAGGGTCTGCCTATTTTGTTTTTTAAATGAAGACAAGGCATCTGATTTGTTTATTTATACCTCAAGTGTTTAAAACTCAGATTTCTGAAGAGTGTTGGCAAGACAGGAGGAGGCCTTTTGAGCCCTGACCATTTTTAGAATCTTCTCAGTTTCTGATTTTGATGAAGCCACTTCATCACCCAGGGTCCTTAATCGAGGGTTCCACTTCACTTTCATGTTTTCTTCTCCTTTGAAGGGCGCTGTGGCAGCCATGCGAGTGCAGGTTGGCTACCTTTCGCATCAAAGGGATGTAGAAAGCGAAACCTTTCTCATATTTTGATACAATATTTGACTTGCTGAGGGGTGCTGTGTTTATCAAAGGACAAGATCATCAGGTCACTGGTGTCTTTCCCTTAATGACCGTGCTGTAACAATCCGTAGACAATCTGGCCTTAAGTTTTCAGCCGACTCTTTAAGAAACCTCTTCATATAAGAACATAAGATAGTTTCTTACACAAGACAGAAAAAAGCACTCAAGACTCAAGAGACCGCAGGCTTCTCGCCAAGAGGAGGAAGGAGGAATGAAGCAGACGCAGTCATCACCAGACCGCAGAGACCCTCCCCCAGGTACCATCCAGTTTTTCTTGAAACAGCTTTTTTTCTCATTTTCTTTTATGGGGAAGAGTCCACAGGGTGTGCAGGTTCACTACTAGATCAGACGTAGTGATCTGCCTGCTTACAGCCTCCTGAGAGCTGGGATTACAGGCCTGTGCCACCATGCCCAGTCTGAACTGCCCAGCCCCTATGCCTGAAATCTGCTGAGCTATTTGGCCGGCCCTTCTCATTTTCTTTACCATCATCAATGACAGTGAGAACACTACTCTGGAAACTGTTTGGGTTGATTCAGAGCAGAACATCATGAGGGGCATTTCTGCTCTTGTTAATATCCTCAAAACACTTAAAATTTGTTTTGTTCCAAGCTGAACATTCTAAGCTGAAAATCTGAGATTTTCAGAACAACGCAATTTCAGTTTTTTGAGCCAATTAAGTCTATGTGAACACTGTAAAATTAAAAAAACTCCGAAATGTGATATATGATGCTCAAGTATTTTAGACAGAAGATGTGCAACAAGCGTTGGATTTAGCAGAACCAAACCAAACCAAACCAAACCAAACCAAACCAAACCAAACCAAACCAAACCAAAGCAAAGCAAAGCAAAGCAAACCAAACCAAACCAAACCGAGCTGAACCAAACCAGGGGCTGGGGTTTTGGCTTAGTGGTGGAATGTTTGCGTAGTGAGTTGGAAGCCCTGGGTTCAGTCTTTGGCACCAAAAACAAAAATGAACTTCTCCTAAAAAGCAATTCAGTGAAAAAACAACAACAACAACAACAACAACAGCACACCATAAAACTAAAAAGACCAAAGCAAAACCAAATCAGAAAACATTGCTGAGCTCGTATTATTATTATTATTATTATTATTATTATTATTATTATTATTATATTTTTGCGGGGATTGAACTCAGGAGCTTGCACTTGCCAGGCAGGCACTTGTGCCCTGATATCTCCCCAGGCCCCTGGGGCTTGTTTTGACTGATACCATTTATCCTAATAAAATAAATAGGAGCAGAAGACAGCATGGGTATATTAGGAATTATATAGAATTATTCAACAATTGGGAGCTCTAAGGTGCCACCACCACAGTATAACATTGGTAGGAAAATATAGAGGCTGCCTAACACATTCACTGACCGTTTAGGGTGATAGCTTCAACCACTTCTAAGTGTCTTCTATGTTAGTATTTCTAGTCAAGGTTACATATTGCAATTTTCTTAAGATCTTAAGGATAGTGGAGGGGAGACAGGGGATGTACAGTGAGAGCAAGACAGCGGGAGAGCGAGAGAGACAGAGAAAGACAGATATAGAGACCGAGAAGCAGAGAGAAAGAAATATGAAAGCTTTTCACCCTATTTGTCATGATTGGGAATGACAGCCTTTAAAAAATTACCAATGTACTAATTTTTAAAAAATTATTGATTTATATTACTTAACCATGAGAAGTTGTGCATTTTTCTGTTTATGACTAATCACACTTCTGGTAAATTTGGCTTTGGGAATTTTTTAAAAAAATATAGTATAGGGTCTACAGGGTCTTACTATGTAGATTGGACTCCTAGTGATCCTGTTTTTTGCCTCCAAAGCGCTGGGATTATAGGCATGTGCCACCACACCCAGTCTCAGCCATAGTCTCAGTGTGCCCCAGGGGCAGGGCCCGGCCTGGAACCCTGGAATTTTGAGTCAGTCAACCCTATTAACCCCTTTGAGGTTTTAATCATAAACGTTGTGTGGTACACAGTTTGTATTTTGTGGGTTTAGAACATAAGCATGTAGTTAAATTGAACTGGCTCACTGAGCTCCTAGAATAGACCTTCACTACATTTCTCTGGGTTGGTTCTTCTCTAAAGCAGTAATCCTCTATTGTGAACCGGAGTGGCTGGCACAGCTTGTTAAAACACAGACAGCTGAGCCCCACTGCTTAGCGTGGATCATTAATGTCTTCCAGAGGTGATGAAAGTGTGGTCCCCAGCTTTTGGGTCTTCGGGTGGTGGGGTCTGGCTGGAGGAGACTGGATTGCTGGGGGTGTCCTGAAGGGCTCTCAAGCTCTGCAGACCTGCCCGCATCCTGTTTTATGTCCAAGGCTGTCATAAGTGAGCAGCTCCTCTGACGCATGCTCCAACACGATGCCCTGCTCTGCACAGACGCCAAGTGACAAGGCTGATGCCCATGGATGGAAAATTCTCAAGCAGAGAGCCAAGATAAACATTCTACAGTGATCTACTGTGGGAATGTGGGTGTGGAATCCAAGAATGTACAAGTCTAAACTATCCAAAGGATACACTTTGGGAACCACTGCTCTGAGTGAATTTTTGAGCACAGGAACTTACAATATTTACATTTGCCAAGAGACATAAACACACATGAGATGTTGTTCTAGTCAGGGTTTTACTAGAGGAACAGATATAATATAAGAAACAGATATAACACAAAATGTGCCAGTCCCAGAGTCAGATGGGGAAGTGTGCTGAGAGCATCTGCACACTGCCCACTGAAGGGTTCAGTCCCAAGGCTTTTATATTCAACAGCAGGGTTCCATCCCTAACCAGTTTCTACAGGTTCCTAACAGTCTCTAAGGGTCAGCCATTGTGTCTGCAAAGGAAGGCAGAAGAATCTGCTATGGAAAGCTGAAGGGTCCAATCTAGAGGCTGACGAGTCTGTGCAGGAAGCCAGGAGGTAAAGTCCAAACTGAGTTATTCTGGGGCAGGGCCCTCATGGCTCACAGTGTGCAACAGCCAGGCAATGCAGGCAAATTGATAAAATGCATGGATCACCAGGCATCCAGCCAAGTTGACACAATGTATCAACCACTACAGACCTGATTCACACTCTGGAAAGTGGCAATCAGCTGGCAGACACATCTGAGAGCAGCACTGGACGTACCCACTGCGCATAGTGGGTAGAGCACAGATGCTGTGTGCTGAAGCTTTCGAGGGACAGGCAGCTGGGAGTGCAGCTCTGTGACTGAGTGCTTGGCTAAGATGCTGGACAGGACATCCTAGAAGCCCTGGACTACCAGACAGTTCAAACAACCACAGCGACAGGCAGCACAGGAGCTCAGGTTTAAAGACGGACAGGTGAGCTCAGCACTATGGAGGAACACTTTAAAGAGGAGCACAAGTAATGCATCCACGCCCCCGGATATAGCATCAGCTTCTCTGGGAAGTCAGACTATGGAGAAGAGAAAAGGGGAAAAACTGCTTTTCTCATCCAGGGTTATTTTGAGGATCAAGTGAGGTTCAGGGCAGTTAAAATAAAAGCAGTCTGTGATCAAAATCAGAAAATAAAATAACAATATAAACTTAGAAAAATATTCACAAAATCATATGAAATTATTTTTGCTCATTTTTCTTTTCTCTATTCTGTATACATTTGAGTGGCAACAAATAAATGGAGCTTTCTCAACTATGAAACCCATACCTTCCAGCAGCTTGGGGCAGAGCCTCATCATGGGATGACTGAGGGGTGAACAGCCAATGAGTCACTAATGCGCCAGTTCCCAGTGGACTTGGCGCCAATATTTACGTCTGATCCCTTGCAAATGGCGGTATCTGGGGGAGAATTACTAACTTTTGCTTGTGCTTGTGCTGCAAAGAAAGACCTAACAGTAGTACTCAAAAGGAAGAAAGTATGTTTGCTGCATGTTATGGCACATGATTTTAAGAGAGAAGAGAGTATCAACATAACACCCAACTCCTGCAACTATAGCTGGTATTTCTATGCTCCCTGAATACCTAGACAGTGATACCTACGTGGCTTGAAGGGTACCCAGTCACTGAGCTTGGAAACATCTTACTACTGAGTCATGAATGCTAAAAGGACACAGAACCCAGCCAGGCTGGCTCAGGCCACTGCTTCTGAGCACTCTGAAAACTGCAGGTGACCCCTTTCCTTCTCAGGGCTGGTCCCTACCGGCCTACAGAGCAGCCACACCGAGATCAGTGCTATGGCTGAAAAGAGAGAGACACACACAGGTAGCTGCTCTCACAGGATGGGCAGACCTGACTGAACGCTGCCCACAGCAGCAGGAAAGACACAGAGACAAAGGGAGACAGTACAAGCAGCTTCAACTGCTGCTTTGGAGAGGAAAGAATTAACTCAAGCTTTAGGAGTACATGTAAATGTGTAACAATCATGGTAAATTAAATAGATCAAATAGGCTATTTTAAATGTCCTCCCATAAGTCTACAGCTGTCACTCAGGGTAAAAATTAAATAACAGCTTAGCCTTTGCCTTTTGACAAAGTATCTTATGCTCCAAATCTAAAAGACTGTACGAATAGTTTCAACAAGTACCAAATCAACATTCTCTTGAAACATGTCCCCCCACCACCACCCCCTGTGACAGGATCTCACTCTGTAGTTCATGATGGTGGCCTTGAACTCATGGAAATCCTTCTGTCTCAGCCTCCCAAGCACTAAAATTATAGGCACATGCCACCATCCCCGGCCTGTACTATGCTTCATAATTTGCAACAGTTATTGATTGATTCATATGATAAATAATTTTGGATGAGATATTACACTTTATCTTCCACAATTTACTTTCGAAGGAAGCCTATGCTACAGGTGATGGAAGAATTGTTAATAATGAACAATGGAGCTCACTCAGCAAGTGCACTGCAATACCCCTTCTGAGCAGAACAGCAAGGGGCACATTACCATTCTTCCCAAACATAATTTCACACACAAACAAACTTATCTGACTCTCAGTCTGTGTGCAAATGTGTTTCAAAATTAATCTCAATTTGGATTCTTTTTCATACTCAAGGTAGCAAACATTACTGTGGCTTTTTTCTCCTCTTTTTAAAACTATAAAACTTAAAAGGCAGCTGCTTATAGAAAAACAGAATAGTCATCCCTTGTGATAGTCCAAAATCATTGTTCCCAAGACTTTACAGAAATCAGGACACATCTGTTGTCACGTTCCATGCCAGGAAATAGTGCTGCAGCCACCAGTGTGGTCTGATTTTACTCCTGACTCATCTTTGTTTTTTTAATTTTGTTTCAAATGACAGGCACACACAATAGTTGTGAATTGAGCAAATAACTGTAGGACAGGATTGGCTTATCACAGAAATCAGCAGATCTCCCCAGGAGAGAACCTGCCTCAGGCCTCATCCGCCTGGCTGAGGGGCTAACGCATGTGAGCGAAGGGTATGTCACAGGCATTGCAGTTGTAGAAAAAGCTCAGGAAGAAATTCCCAGAATCTCAACAAAACTTGAAATAAAATGACAGAATGCTAAATCAGTTCTCCCGCTCCTTCCAAATACTGACCTTCCTGAAAGGGGTTAAAGATGGAATCATCTTAGGGTAGACGCCTCTTCTAGAATAGCATTGTTTAAGTTTCATTTAAAAGATTATCACAGCAATGTTCTTGTATATTAATCTATAGACCTAATGTCAGCCCCTCCCCTTTTTGAACAGGGAAAGAACAGATTGATATTCATGTGGCAATGCAATAGTAGAACCAATTATGAAAAAGAATGAAGGTAGAAGACTATGGTGGCTGATTTAAACTTCACTACAAAGCTGTAGTAATTAATGTAATGTGATAAAACAGGCACACATGGATCAAAAGAATAGAACTGGAGCAAGGAAACCTAAGGGCAGCTGAATTTAGACAGGGTACAAAGATCATTCAAAGTGGGAAGGAACAGCCTTTGGCTGCATGGAGTGGGCCACTGGATCACCACATGAAAAGGAACTAAAAGGACCCTGCCCTCACACCATGCATAAAAATTACCTCAAAATGAATCAAAGCTTTAACAGAGAGA
>PVKN010009281.1:0-23976 GCA_004027915.1 Capromys pilorides
AATTTTTCAAAAAGCTCCCCTCTGCCTTTCCTATCCAAAGCTTAAGAGTCTTGTTTTCTGGTCTTTCTTTTGATTGTTCTAAAGGAAGGAGAAATCAGCTATTCCTAGTTCCCTCATTTCCACTTGTCTTCAAGCCAGCAAACCCATGGACTAGAGACCCTAGCAGGGCTTAGAAGAACCTGGAGGCTGGGTGTTGTCACCCCCAGGATCTCTTAGGACTCAGAAAGCAAAACCAGGTGGCAGGAGGGCTGAGGTCCCATCCGGGTCCTAGAAGACTCTCAGGGCCTTTCTTCTTATTACTCAGAGCATTACCCAGCCCATCCTAAGGTGCATTCCAGTCTCATGATAGCTCTCCTCTCCCCTTTAGAAGCATGGCCGGGGCCAGGTGCTGTTTGACCTGGTCTGTGAGCACCTCAACCTCCTGGAGAAGGACTACTTTGGCCTGACCTTCTGCGATGCTGACAGCCAGAAGGTGCCTGATGGGGAGTACGTGGGGGTGGGTCTCTTCTTTTAGGCTTCCTGTCCACTCCCCACGGTTTCCATTAGGCACCTGATAGCTCTATCTACTGTCGGTCTTCCATTTCCACCCCAACCCCTAGTCTTTTCTTGGTGATTTGTAAGTAACCCCAGATGGGGGGATCTGAGACACCCCCCCACACACCATGGCAGCGTGAATTGCCTGAAGGAATTGAGGTAGCCTCATGCCAGTTCCTTTCCCCATCTTCAGAGGCTCCTGCCTGCCTGACCCTTGTGGCTCATTACTTTTTCATCATGGCTGTCCCAGACCAACATCAGAGTTCAGTGCTGCATCCCAGCTCTGTGGGGAAGGCCCCAGGCCTTGTTCCCCTCACCTCCTAATCCCAAGGAAAAGCCTCAGCTGGGGCAGGGCATTCCTCAGTACAGGCTGTCAACTGACTGTTTTAGGATATTTCCCAGCCCAGTTGGGCCCTCTCCTCCATCTTTCTTGTGAAAAACTCTTGTTTTCTCTTTCAGAATTGGCTGGATCCCTCCAAGGAAATCAAGAAGCAGATCCGGAGTGAGTGGTTGGCGATGGTTGGGGTGTAGTGGAAAGGGGCATGGGACCCTGGAAATTCATCTCAACCCACAAGCTACTGTTCTCTCCTTAGAAGGTCTTGGGGAGCAGCACAGGGTTGAGCATTATTTTATAGGTGATAAGTCTGAGGCTTAGAGAAGGATGATAACTATGCAGTCACATGTGGTAGCAGGGGCATCACAAATGCATTCAGATGTCAGCCCTAGGTGGGACCCGCAGAATCATCCAGGACGAGGAGACAGATGGGCTGGAAACAGCCACCGTCCTGTCCAGAGCTAGTGTAGACTTGAAGGCTCGTTCCTTGTAGGCCCAGAGAGAAGCGGTTATGCCAGGTCCCAGAACTGAATATTGGCTGAGCCAGTCTTCAGCCCTGATCTTTCAACCTCATCCTGTGCTCTTGTTTAGAGTCTGGGGAGAAGGCAGAGGAGCGGGCCTATAACCTGTGCTTCTGAGAGAAAGGCATGCTGGGAGAGGTGGGACAGCTTGGAAATGGCAGAAGGTGGAGGTGGGGTGTCAGTGGCCTCAGCAAGGTTCTTGCAGTAGGTGGAAACCTGGGGCTTGGAGGCAGAGATGCCTCCACCCAGAGCCCTTCCCCCTAGCTCTCCGGTCCCCTAGCTAGAAAGCTGTAGCCAAGCCTGTTGCCATGACAGCAGGCAGCTGGGCCCAGAGATGCCAGCTGACTCTGCAGGAGGGGGCTTGTGGAATTCTTCCAGTAGGTTCCTGTCAGTTGGAGACAAAGAGCAGCCACACAGGCCAAGCACAGTCCTCTAGGGTAGACAGAGTCCTAGGGCTGGGCTCATGCTGACCCGCTAGCAGCTCCAGGGAAGAAATCACAACACATGCAGAAGGCCAAGTGCTCAGTATTAAATACCAAGAGCTTGGAAGAGAGAGGCAGCCAGGCTGAACGATTTGGCTCAGCATCTGTCCTCGGCGAATGCACATGGCCACTGTCAGCATGAACTAGTTATGTGGACAGTTGCTCCTTGTGACCCCTTAAACTACAGTAAAGCCCCAGCCTCTGTCCCTCCCCCTGTAACTCCCAACCATTCATCCTAGCCCTGCCCTTTGGAACCGCAGAGAACAATTTCTTCCTCCTTTCTGTTGGCTGCTCTCAGCCTTCTGAAGGTAGTTGTGTGAGCCCTGAGGCCTGGTGTATCTCCTCCGAGCCTCCTGTCAGCCAGGACACGTGGAGAAGTCCTCTGGGCCCTGTGTCTGCCTGGCAAGTGGACAGTTCATTCTTGTCTCATGAGGCAGGAGCAACAGTAAATGACGAGAGCATGGCCAGCATGCAACACAGCACCCAGCAAAGGGGTTGTTTGCTTTCAGCTTCCCAAGGGAGTGTGACAGATATGGGGCTAGACTGCTGGATCAGAGTCCACATTACTTCTTGTGCTATTTAACTGTTTTGTGCCTCAATTTCCTCACCTATAAAGTGGGATAATGACAATGCTTAACTTGAGGATGGTGGTGAGGATTAAGTGAGTTACTGTGTGTGGGGCATTTACAACTGTGCCTGTTCACGTGTGCTCTGCACACTAGCTATTACAGTGTTTGTTACTATCATTTCATTATTTGCCATCACTGTTGCTGTCCCTGAGGCAGGGATTAGGAATTGTGTCCCCTTGAGGTTCTTTCTTGTGAAGAGTTCTTGCAGTCGGGTGCCTGGACTCTGGGGTCAGAAAACTGCGGGTTGGACACCTGTTCTCTGCCACCAACCATTGAGTGAGATTTGGAGAGTGACCTTGCCTCTCAGAATCTTCATCTAATGTATCAAGATGTTTATGAAGATGAACTTTCTGAAATGTGCTTGAAGCTGGCCATCTTATTGCCTCTGCCTGCCTCAGTGTCCCTATCTACAAGGTGGGACTAATTACAAGACCACTTACAGGGTTACGGTAGGTCAGTGAAGTGATGTTCTGAAGTAATTCCCAGCGTGCACAGCTTTGGCTTCCTTGCCCACTACTTTCCTTCCCATTGCCAACTCCCAAGTCTCCTAATCTTACTGTCAGTTCTGCGTCTGTCAAGTGGTAAAAACGCTTCAGGCTTCCTGACTAGATAGTCTGTAGATCTGAAATAGGAGGAGACTGCCAAAAGTTGCCTGCAACCTGGTGCACGTGGGCCATCTGCTGGGATGGTGGGGCCTCTCTGATCACCCTTGGTTTTCTCCTCTCAGGCAGCCCTTGGAACTTTTCCTTCACAGTCAAGTTCTACCCCCCTGACCCAGCCCAGCTGACAGAGGATATCACAAGGTGAACACTGGAGAGAGGGCTGAGGGTGGTACCTGGGGGGCTGTGGGTGTCTGGCCTGGGAGACCTGGGACTGTATATGCAGAGGTCTGGTGAGCCCAGGACACTGGCAAAGGAAGCAGATAGGGTGAGGGAAACGGGTACAAATGTGGTCGCTGGGAACTGACCCTTGACCTCAGAGAAGGAGGTGTCGTGGGGCTGTGAGCTCATCATGAATTGAAGAGGACAGGCTGCCTAAAGTTGTTGCTGTTCAACTGCAGGTAAACACTGCCCTGTGCGGATTTGGCTTGATTGTTGAGGTGAAGCTAGAGACTAAAGAGCAAAATTCACAAAATTTTAAATACTGACAATAATTGTAAACTGTTAAAATCAGTGTGGGCCATCCTTGGGTGGAGGCCAAACCCAAGACATGAAGGCTGATGTTCTGAGTGAGCCAGTGTTTCTCAATGTTGGGAATAAGGAGGGACAAGCAGTTCTTTGCATGTGCGAGTTTGACCCAGCATCTGGCATATGTGAAGGGTATGGAGGTCAAGGAGCCTTGGGACCCATAGAAGCAAGCCTAGACTGTACAGTCCTATGCCTAAGGACCAATAGGCAGGTGGCTTGCAGAGTAGAAGGGAGTGCGGAACACGTGAGTGTGGGACCATCTTTGGGTTCATCCTGCCTCTGAAAACCAAAGCAGGAAAAAGGCCTTTCTCTTTAGCTTAGCTCCTTTCAAACAGATGGCCTCACTTCAGGGTATCAGGGGCTGTCTTCCATGTGACAGACCCTGTACCCCAACCGTAAGACATGGCCTTAGTTCTCCTGCAGTGGGAAGGGTCCTATGCCACCTTCTCCTTCCCATTGAGTCTCTTAATGCCTGCTGAAATGTGTGCCAAGCTGCAGACCAAGGACAAGATGCTGACCCTGGCTTTGAGATAAGACAGATGTTCCTGGAACAGATCAGGCCCCAGGTCTTGGCCTCAATCCTACTTAGAGCCCTGAGGTCAGCTCCAGGCTAAAATGACAGCAGCCAGTTCTGAGATTTAGGCCAATTCAGTCCCCATTCCTGTGGTCTTGCCCGCTAGTGTCTTTCCTTTTTGTGCCAGACTCTGGGCATTGGGTTTGTGGGGTCACCAGGAGGGAAGTTAGCTGTGCCCGGCACAGGTGGCCCCAGGAGGTGGTGGGGTAGCAGTAGCAGCTGATTTAGTCAAAAATAGTTAGGCCCAAAATAAGCTGGTCAAAATGACAAATTGATTGAAATGAAGGATTGGTCAGAGCATTTGGCAGTGATTTCTGAAATTTTAGACTTTTGAACAAAATACCATAGGCCCATACTGATGCTTATCATGTTTGAGCTTGGCCCTGAGCACACAGAGGCTGCATGTACTTTTCTAGGATTTCAGTCCTTTTTTTTTTTTAGTGTATGTAGTACAGGGTCTACAGGGTCTTACTATGTAGATCGGACTTGTAGTGATTCTCCTGTTTTCAGCCTCCCAGGCGGCCCAGTTGCCCAGTCTCCATTACTGTCTCAGTGTGCCTCAGGGGCAGTGCCGGCACATCATGCTGGGGTTCAGACCCCAGCCTCTGTGCTCTGGCTAGGCAGGTGCTTTAGTCCACTGAGCTACCTGGCCAGCTGTCATTGCAATTTTTACTTTTATCAGTACATGTTTGTAGTACCTAATGATGACATTTATTATGGGAAATTAATACATATATAGAACATCTTAATTCTTTTTATGTTCTATCTCCTTCTCTCCCCCTCCCTCTGTCACCAGGGTTGCATTTCTGACTGTGAAATAATGTCACAGAACACTAAAAATTATGCTAAAAAATTACTTACAAAGAACCAAGTGTGGTGTCACATGCCTGTAATCCCAGCATTCAGGAGACTGAGGCAGGAGGATCCTGAGTTTGAGGCCATTTTAGGCTACTTAGTAAGTTTAAGACCAGACTGAACTACAGAGATCCTGTCTCAAAAAACAAACAAAACAAAACAAAAAACCAAACAAAAACAAAACAAAACACCAAAAAACCCATGATAACCAAAAAAGCAATAATAAAACGTTTTTTTTTTTTTTAGCAGTACCAGGGTTCAAACTCACAACCTTGCACTTGCCAGGCAGGTACTTGTGCCACAGAGCTATCTCTCTGGCCCTAATAAAATGGTTTTAAATGCTTCCAAAAACTGTAAAATCATCCAGGCGTACATGCAAGTTATAAAAAAATCATGGCCTGGTGTTTGGAAATGTTTCTCTAAACCAGTTTGCTGGGTATTGTTGTTTTAGACAATTTGCTTAGAGCTGGAGGCACAATAGCAAGTTTTGGGAAAGCCTTGGCCACGGCTCTATGTGGGATGTGGAGGAAGGTGCACAAGTCAAAATGAATGTGGAAAAGCCGCCTGCTGGAAATGGCTCTAAGGCACGTTCTTGGGTGTGACAAATAGAGCTGTAGAATCAAATGTAGCCTTCAATGCCGTTTATGTGCTAAAAACACCAATCAGTCAAAACCACATGCATTTTATTTGTTTGTTTGGCTTTGTTTTTGGCAGGACTAGGGTTTGAACTCAAGACCTTGCACTTGCCAGGCAGGCACTTGTGCCATGGAGCTATCTCCCCAGCCCCCTTTGACTTGTGTTTCTCTGTCTCTCTGTCTCTGTCTCTGTCTCTGTCTCTCTGTCTCTGTCTCTGTCTCTGTCTCTGTCTCTGTCTCTCTCTCTCTCTCTCTCTCTCTCTCTCTCACCGCATGCATTTTTGTGTCTTGATGAAGAAGAAATGTCTGGAATATCACATGGATAACTGATGACCTTGGAGAAGGGATTAGGAATGAAAATGAGCATAAGACAAATTTAGAGTCACCTCCAAACTTTCCATTTTTCCCCATATAAGAATGTATCAGTTACATAATTAAAACCATGTGATTTAAAAAAAAATTTGATACAGGGTCTCACTATTCAGTTCAGACTCATAGTGATCCTCCTGTCTCAGCCTCCCCAGTGCTGGGATTATAGCTGTGTGCCACCACACTAGGTTTTAGTGACCTGCACACCTGTCTTGAGTTCCAGGGCCAGCACCTTATGCAGTACTGGGGATTGAACTCAGGTCCTTGCACTTGCCAGGCAGGCACTTGGACCACTGAGCTATCTCCCCAGCCCCTATATGATATTTATTTTAAAGGGATAACCAGTAAAGTAGTTCTTTTAAACCTGAAAATGAATTTTAAATTACAAGTGTTCTCATAGGAGGAAAAAGCTCTCAAATTCAGAAATGAACAAAAACATTGAAAGTCATTTGAAATGTCTCAGAGCTATGTCATAGGATACAACCACATTATCAACCTATGAAATGCTGATGTTGAGGAGCATCCATTTCTGCTGTGTTGTTGAGTGTGGTTCCACTGGACTTGAGGGGATCTGGAGATGCAGGCCTGAGCCCACAGCTTCTCTCTCCTGTGTCCAGGTACTACCTGTGCCTGCAGCTGCGAGCAGATATCATCACGGGCCGGCTGCCTTGCTCCTTTGTCACGCATGCACTGCTGGGCTCCTATGCTGTACAGGCTGAGCTCGGTGACTATGATGCCGAGGAGCATGTAGGCAACTATGTCAGTGAGCTCCGCTTCGCCCCAAACCAGACCCGGGAGCTGGAGGAGAGGATCATGGAGCTGCACAAGACATACAGGTGAGAGGGCCTATAGCCAGCTAGGCAGAGCCTCTTGAGGCCCTGCAGGTTCGAGGCCTTGGATACTGTGGTGCATGTAGGCCACCTGGATCTGCCCTGAATGGAGGCTTGTCAGAGGGTGAATGCTCTGTCAGCCGGGAGTGACAGTGACCAGCTGCGTGACCCCAAATATGCTCTCCACACTTCCATTTCTTAAGTTTCTATTCATTGTAGGCAAGACTTTTAGACATGAGGGCCCAAACTGAAACCCCAAACCCACTTACTTATCGCCAAGTTTCAACAAATAGCCCTGACTCACTGAGGTTTTAGTTTAGAAAAAATATCTCATACATGAACTCCTTTTGTCATAAAAGGAAAACAAATAACATGCATGCCATAGGTTTGCCACCACTGAATAGTTGTTATAATTCCCTGACTTTGACCTCTAAGGGTCAACTTCTTTACCTGCCACCTGGAGATAATAATAGTTACTATAGAATTATTAGCAGGAGAAATAATAACTACTCTATGTCTCTAGGTAAATATCCTGATGGCTAGATCTTGGTGTAAAGTTCAGACGTTTGGTCTCAAATGCCAGCCTGCTTGGTTTTGCCATCTGGCTTCATCACTTCTATCTAGGGGAACTGGCACATGGTGTCGTTTCCCTGTGCTTTGGCATGCTCATCTGTTCAGTGTGGCACTAGTAAAACTGTCCTATTGAGTTGTTGGGAGAACCGCATGGCACCTATTAAAGACACCACATTGGCTCGTAGGGTTGCTGTCTGTGAACTGCGAAGTTGATTAGGTAACAAATTTTAGAAAGCACTTTGTTCTGTGGGTTAAAAGATAATAAATGGGATATGTGATTGTAGGCTGGTGATTTAACTTTCGGAAGCCTCATCTTTCGCCTATAATGCTTGGAATTAGATGATCAGTGTTTCTCTACTGATATTTGGAACAGGAGAATTCTTTCTGCAAGATGTTTAGCATTCCTGGCATTAAATATCTATAACATCACTCTGTTCTTGTAATAATCAGAATTGTTCCTCTCCACTGCTATTTCCAAATGGCTGGCCTTCCAGGGATACTATTCCCCGAGGGTTACCCCTGGATCAAAGTGATCTGTATGGTCATTTTAAGTTGAAAATGCTTTAGGCTCTAAGCTCAGCGTTGTTATGGGAACCCAATGTGATAAATGATGTGCAAGTGCATTATCAATGGAAAAGTGCTGTGCCTCACAAGGATGGCTATGGTGATGCAGTCTCATTACAGTGGAGGGAACAAGGAAGATAGTGCGCTGTGGGCTGCACCTGGGGAGAAGGCCCAGGGCCAGATGTGGAGAGATCATGTATTGGGGGAAGATCCTGTCTGACTCACACACTCACTGTATTTGGTTAGTACTGACTGTTGTAGTTCGGTGATAAGCTGGATACAACTATTCAGTTGTAGCCACCTAGGCGAAGGAATGGGGCAGCCTGCCATCTATCTGTCATCTCTGTCCTAGATAGCAAGGCTCCTTGGGGATTTGTAAGATCCATAATAATTCAAAGAAAGACATTCAGATCAATATGGGCTGCAGAAATGCTAATGGATAGCTCTGCAGCTCTTTAGACTTAAAGTACGTTGACATCTAGAGTTTTACACTGGTTTCTCACACGCCAGCTCAGAGGCAGAGAGAGCCCAGGAAAGTGGGCCCAGAGGATAAGAGACAGATGTAATGAAATAGTCAGATGCATAGATTTGGAGCTGTGTTACCTGTGATCAAATCGTGACTGTTTATTAATAGCAATGTTCCCTTGAGCAGGCTATCCAACCTCTCCCTGCAAGATTCCTCATCTGTAAGATGGTACTGACCATTGTACCTACCTGTGATGAGTTAATATTTGTGACATGCCTGCAATGGCAGCAAGCACATACAGTAGTACTCAATAAATGTTTGCTGTGACTAAGTGTAAAATGTAGTCTGAGGTTCCTGACAGCCAAAGCAAAGAATCTTGATCAGTTATATAACTCTTCTTTTCCAAAAGGAGACTCTGCACCTGCTCCTCAGGGGATATTAAATGGCTTCTGATTCTAAATTCTGAAATGTCTTATGTGGTAATAATTTAGGAGCCCTTGGGTGATTATAATAAATGATGTCTTCAGCAATGGTTTCGCAGTCATGAGGAGCAGAATTTATAGCACACACTCAGCTCAGTGGCAAATGAGGCTAAGGCCCCGACCCAGCCCAGCCCTTGTCTGCTTTCTAAAAGGAAGTAGAAGGGCCAGCCCGATAGCTCAGCAGACTAAAGCGCCTGCATAGGCAGAGCTCAGTGGCTGGGGTTTGATCCCTGGCACAACTGAGACTGGGTGTGGTGTCACACACCTATAATCCCAGCATTTGGGAGGCTGAAAACAGGAGATTCACTATGAGTCTGATCTATGTAGTGAGACCCTGTAGACCCTGTAGACCTTGTCCCAAATACAGAAAATAAATAAACAAATAAATAAATACATAGAAATAGACCTGAGCTCTACAGAAATGGGTTTGGGCAGATTGAGGTGGGGTTGGGGCTGTCTCACCATCCTGCCCTGAGGCCGAGAGGAGGGACTAAGAGGATGCTCAGCCACCCTCCTTCCAAGAAGCAGAGGTTCTGGTTGCAGCCTTTGCCATGGCCACTGGTGATCACTTTCTTTCTCTCAGGGGCATGACTCCGGGTGAAGCTGAGATCCACTTCCTTGAGAACGCCAAGAAGCTCTCCATGTATGGAGTCGATCTGCACCATGCCAAGGTACCCCCAGCGCCAGGCCCCCTCACACACAGTGTTCCCCAGTGCACTGTCAGGCTCCTGTAGAGGCTTGGGTGCCAGACCTTATGTTGCCTCCAGCCTGGAACTTTTTCAGTTCTCATTTTACACTCCTTAAAGTTCATAACCTTTTATTTCTTGTGATTTTTTAAAAATCGTTTGTTCCTTGTTATTTATGTTTATGTTTGTGTTACCATTCAATTGAGAGCAAATGAAAGGAAGACATAGATCTTAATTTATGACTGTATCCCTAGCACTTATCATGTGGATTGGCACTGATTGTGCACTTAAAATTTTTGCTGATTGATTGATTGATTAACAGAGCAAATGACAGAGGCAGTGAGCAGTGAGTCTGTGACTAAATGAATGAGTGAATGATTGTGTAGCTGTTGGGCAGAGGGCTTCAGCGAGGAGGCTCTCCTGATGCTCCTGAGAGCTCATTACTATCAGAGCTCAGGGTGGGATTGGGATGGATCACCAGCTACTTCAGCTATTTCACGTGTGGATCCCAGGCCTCCTATTCTGTGGTCCCTTCTCATGCAGGACTCTGAGGGCATTGACATCATGCTAGGTGTCTGTGCCAACGGCCTACTTATTTACCGTGACCGGCTGAGAATCAACCGTTTTGCTTGGCCCAAGATCCTCAAGATCTCATACAAGAGGAGTAACTTCTATATCAAGATTCGGCCTGGGGAGGTAAGCTTGCCTTGGGAGCCCTGTTCCTCCTTGGGTTGATGGGTGGCAGCAGACCCTGGCAGGAGGCCTGGGCTTTTCTTACTAGGAATATGGATGTAGTACCAGAGTGTGTGGAAGACAGAGAGCTCCTCCCCTCTTGTGCAGCTTTCTACAGAGATCTCACACCCTGGGTGTATGCAGGCAGATCACAACACACTTACACGAGAACATACATAGATAACTGTGTGTTCACATTATACACTTAATAAGTACACATCTGATACAGGTGTTTTCTTTCATGTAGTACTTCAGCATCTACACATACTGAGTTACATGTGGCCTATGACCACACACACATGCAAATGTGTGTCCATACCTGTTTTCCTTCTGGTTCCACATATTGCCCAACACAGAGGCCATTTGGGTCCATGACCAGGGTAACTGTGATATACCTGCTTCCTCTTTCCATGGCACCAGCCACCGGAAGCCCCTCTCTCACCTGTGTCTCTATAGGGTCCCTCTCACTGGCCTCTCTGCCTCTGTTCCCTTAAGCCAGATTCTGCCAACTTCTCACCCCACCATGCCCACACTCTGCCTAAACCTTTTAGGAGCCCTCAGTAGCTTTGAGCCTGGAGTCGAGCTGTGATAGCCACCTGCCCCTTTCATCTCTTTCTTGCTACACTGCTGCATGCTCCTAGCACTTATCATGTGGATTGGCACTGATTGTGCACTTAAATTTTTGCTGATTGATTGATTGATTGATTGATTAACAGAGCAAATGACAGAGGCAGTGAGCAGTGAGTCTGTGACTAAATGAATGAGTGAATGATTGTGTAGCTGTTGGGCAGAGGGCTTCAGCGAGGAGGCTCTCCTGATGCTCCTGAGAGCTCATTACTATCAGAGCTCATTACTATCAGAGCTCAGGGTGGGATTGGGATGGATCACCAGCTACTTCAGCTATTTCACATGTGGATCCCAGGCCTCCTATTCTGTGGTCCCTTCTCATGCAGGACTTTGAGGGCATTGACATCATGCTAGGTGTCTGTGCCAACGGCCTGCTTATTTACCGCGACCGGCTGAGAATCAACCGGTCTCTGGTGGCCTCTGCAATCCTTGAATAAATTAAACTGTATCCCACCTTGAGTCCTTTGCATGTGATATTCCCTCTGCCTAAAAGTCTTTTCCTCATCTCACATAGATGGCTTCTACCTGTGCTAGTCAGCTCACTGGTACTAAGAAATCTCCAGCTTAGAAATAGGTTTCTTTTTTTGCCTCAGCTTTGGAATTTTGGTCCATGTCTGATTGCTCCCATTGTTTTGAGTCTGTGACAAGGCAATACATCATGGCAGAAACAGGAAGAGAAATAAACTGCTTGCCTTGTGCCTAGGATATGAAAAAAGAGAGAAGATACCAAATCCCATACCCCCCTTCAAGGCCCCAATGACCTAAAGCTTATTATTAGAATCCACCTTCCAACCATGTCATGCTGGAGACAAACCATTTAACTTATGGGCCTTTGGGGTCAATAAGAGCTAAACTTTCCTATCCTTCAGATTTTAGCACCTGCGTAGAGGACAGATCCTTACTCCTCACCTGCTCTCTTGTTCTCTCATACCACACATTTTTCTTTATTCTGCTCCAAAGTGTTTACCAGTACCTACTGCCATCTTGTGTCCTTTTTATTATCTGTGGGCTTCCTTCCTAGCATCTTCTGGTTTGGCTTCTGTGGTGTCTCTAGTATTTTATAGTGAACCTGTCACAGAAGAAGGGCTTAACTCACTTCGTTGATTATATGAACAGGCCAAAGTCAGAAATGCCTGAGAAGAGGTTTGGAAAGGACAGGCAAGGGTGGCCCTGCCTCTAACCCTGCTTCTTGGTTTTCCAGTATGAGCAGTTTGAGAGCACAATTGGCTTTAAGCTTCCAAACCACCGGTCAGCCAAGAGGCTATGGAAGGTCTGCATTGAACACCACACATTCTTCCGGTAAGCCAACCCTGGGCTAAGGTAATGGGTAAGCAGAGGCTGTGAGTGTACAAGGGTGTAGCAAGAGGAGTTAAGGAGTCTTCAGGACCCCTGCTCCCCACCCACCCAACATACCACTTCTCCAAGTATTCTCTTTTCTGGGCTACTCTGAGGTGTCATAGCTGATTGGGCAATGGTACAAAAAGGCCTATTCAGGCTACCGTGGGGCTTGGCACTGCAGGTCTAAACCTCTTTTCTCATCTCCATTCCTCCACTGCAGGCTGGTGTCCCCTGAGCCTCCACCCAAGGGTTTCCTAGTGATGGGCTCCAAGTTCCGGTATAGTGGAAGAACCCAGGCACAGACACGCCAGGCCAGTGCTCTCATTGACCGGCCTGCACCCTTCTTTGAGCGTTCCTCCAGCAAACGGTACACGATGTCTCGAAGCCTTGATGGTGGTAAGGCCCAAATAGGAGGTGGGGAAGGAGTGGTATTTAGAGAGAAAGTGGGAAATGAGCATGCTAGGTTCTGCAGAATGGATGGTGATAATGGTGATGTATTACACATTAGTTTGAATGAGGCCCAGCAGCTCATGGGCACTTCTGAATCTGAGCAACTCTGATTCGGGTGATTGTGGGTTCACCTGAACCTGCAACCCATTCCCATTTGGCATGTGACACTGCTGCCCTTGAAATACCCAATAATTTCCCTGAGTTGTGACCTTGTAGGGTCCCAGGTTCAGCCAGATAGTTTTCTGGGCCTCCTGCCCAAGAAGCTTGGCAATGCACAGATTGGCATCTTATCAGGAGAATGAAGTGCTATTGGTTATGCAGAGGAAAGGAAGATCTGGACTATGGTTCCGTTTCCTCCCCCTTCCTAAGCTGAGAACTAAATGATGATGAGATTTGGGGGGCAGCAGAAGTTAGCCCAAAACTGATAAAGCTTGTGTAAAGAGGAGCAGAAACCTGGACTTTTAAGTCAGGAAGTGGAGCTTTTTGTTCTGACTCGTTCAACATGAAGGTGATTTTCTGCTCTTAAGATCTCAATTTATCCTTCATAAAATAGGGGAAGGGAGGTAACTCAATGACGGCACATTACCTAGCAGGTGCAAGGTGCTGGATTTAATCCAATCACCACCACCACCACCACCACCACCACAGTTAATAAATAAATACATACATAAATACATAAATGAATACAATTTTTATTTTTATTTTATTTTATTTTTAATAACTGTATTTATTTAATTTATTTATTTGAGGGACTGGGTTTCGAACTCACGACCTTGCATATGCCAGGCAGGCACTTGTGCCACAGAGCTATCTCTCCAGCCCCCTGAATAAAATTTTTAAATGAAATAGTTTCCACTCACAACTATCAGCACAGACAATTGTGTGAATCAAATGAGATAGTATAGGCAAATTAGTACTGTATTTGCAAAGTAAATATGTGCATATAGCAAGGAGTATTATTCTCTTTAATTTAAACTAATCCCAATGTTAGTAATCTTGCCCTGGTTATTTTAACTCAGTTTTATAGCTTTTTTTTTTTTTTTAATCAAAACTCAAGGGCATAATTGGATTATGCTCAAGGCCTGGTGTGAAGTTTATAATTCTACCCTTTTTCTGTTCAGAAGAGTATTTTGGAGTGTCAGTGAACAAAAAGATGTTATTGCAAGGATTTTCTTGAATTCTTACTAATTTATAAAGAGGGTAGATGATGTGTGTATTGCTGGTGCTGAACACCTGACACTCACAGCATCAAGAGAGATGATTCTGGCTCACACTTTCCAGTGAGTTCAGTCCATGCTCAGCTGGCTCCAAGGTGAAAGGCATGGTGAAGGAAAGCTAACACTTCTTGCTAACCAGGAAGTAGACAGCAAAAGGGCAGAGCTGGGGACAAGAATGTACACTTCCAGGTTCTGTTCCCAGTGACCCTCTTCCAATAAGGCCAAGCTAAACTCAAACTATAACATTTTTCCCTGGCCTCCAAGAGGCTCATGTCCCTGTCACTATATAAAATGCATTTAGTCCATCTTAAAAGTTGGCTTTGCTGATTTTTGCTCCTAATTCTTACTATAAATCTGGCTAGAAACAGCTATCAGTGCCGATTGTCACAGTCTGAATATCAAACTGCCTTGAAATTTCCTTCACCAGATTAACTAGTCTGCTGCTTTTATCGCACCTTATATAAAGTCTTTTTTTTATATTTTATTTTTTAAAAATTTTATTAATTTTAATAAGTATACAAAGTCTTAGGTTAAGGTAAAATGAAGACACATTCTTTGCCAGAATATAACATGCATGACCTCTAGTTGAGTTTCCAATATACTCCTTATTTCCATTTGAAACCTCATAATGCTGGCCTTTATTGTAAGCATTCCTATCAGTATTCTGGTCTTTTCAGCTTTAGCCAAAATGATCCATTAAATGTGTCTTACAGCATTCTGGGGCTTTCTAGACAGCATCTCCAAGCCTTTCCAAATTTTTCCTACAAAACACTTTCAAAGGCTTCTGTACTATATGGTCAGATATAGACCAGCCATACCAATTTTCTGTATTAGTCAGCTTTGCCATTACTTGGTGAAGATACTCACTACCTGAAGTTAAAGGAGGAGTGATTTATTTTTGGCTCACAGTTTCCAGTGAGGTCAACCCATGGTTGGTTGGCCATGGTTCCAAGTTAAAAATGGCATGGTAGAAGGGTATGGTAGAGGAAAGCTACTCTTTTACTTTATGGCAGCCAAGAAGCAGAGGGTGTACTGGGGATACAGCTCAGTGGCATAGTGCCTGCCTGGTAAGCACTAGGTCCTCAGTTTCAGGCCCAGTACAAAAACAAAAACCAACTAACCAAACAAAAAAACAGAAAACACAGAAAGGAGCTAGAGGCAAAAATATAACCTTACTGGTTATGCCTTCCATGTCTCACCCCTCCAACCAGGCCCTAACTCTGAACATGAGACTTTTAGAGGACATTTTAGATCTAAATCATAACAATGTATAACCTTTAGGAATTAGCTTTCACTAGTAAAAGCTAATCTCACCATATCTTTGTATTGCTAAATAAGAATCAAGTGCGTATTCTACAGTCACAACTACAAGAATAACATTAGTTGGGTGTGGTGGCTCGTGCACTCAGGAGGCTGAGGCAAGAGGATTGCTGCAAGTTTGAGGCCAGCCTGGACTACAGAGTGAGTTCAAGCCCAGCCTAAACCACATAGCAAAACACCCTGTCTCAAAAAGACAAAAAAAAAAAAAAAAAAAAAAAAAAAAAAAAAAAAAAAAAAAAAAAAAAAAAAAAAAAAAAAAAAAAAAAAAAAAAAAAAAAAAAAAAAAAAAAAATAGATAAGTAAATAAATATGAACAGCAATATTTATGGACCAGTGTTGATGGAAGGCATACTCTGTGCTGTGTGCTCTCCTAAGTATTTTTGCATGCTAGTTTATTTGTTTTTCACCCCACATATATAAAGTAGATACTGTTGGTCCAGGGAGATAGCTCAGCAGCAGTGCCTGCCTAGCCAAGTACAAAGTACTGAGTTTGATTTCTGGTACCAAAGATAAAATAAAATAAAGTAGATACTGTCATGCATGAAGAAACTGAGAGATGATGTAATTTACTCAAGGTCACACAGCCAAAAAGGATTTGAAACTGAACCCAGACTCTGGTGCTATAGAAAATAGGAGGCTGTGGGCTGGGAGGCAGCTCTGCCGCTCATCAGCCATGTGCCTGGGGGCAGTCAGTGGATTGGTGGCATGGAACAGTGGGCTTCACTGTAGGCACGGTCAGGCAGCAGCTGGGCTAGCTTCCTGTCCATGCTCTAGCAGAGGCCTCACATGGTCACCTGGCTGTCTCTGCCTCCTTCAGCAGAGTTCTCCCGCCCAGCCTCCGTCAGTGAGAACCACGATGCAGGGCCTGATGGTGACAAGCCGGAGGAGGATGCTGAGTCTGGAGGGCGACGTTCAGAGGCTGAGGAGGGAGAGGTCAGAACTCCCACAAAGATCAAGGAACTAAAGGTAGGTGCTTAGGTTTCTTGTATCTTTCTCCCTGGAGATTGGGAAGCTGACCTGAGATCTAGGCTCGGTCTTGGCCTTCATAGGCCCTCAGCTGTGGTCAAGTTCCTTTGCTACATGGTGCCTTATGAAGGGGACCTTGCCCTTGGGTGGTACACAGCACCTGGACATGGCCCCCTGTGGTTCCCTCCTCTGCCCCTTTTCTCTGCCCCTGATCTGGCTCTGTGTCACCCCCTCCACCCCAGACAGAGGTGCAGGTGTCTCCTTCCTGCTGCTGCACCTTGCACTTGAAGCACACGTCCATACAACCCAGTGTGTGCTCCTGCAGGAACGTACTGCGTCAGCCACACGTGCACTCACCTCAGACACAGGGCCTCACAGACATGTAAGACGGGCTCACTGGGGCTGGACATGGCTTCCTCCTGCTAGAGTTGTAAAGCAGCTTTATTTCCACTACGCAGTTCTGCTGTGTGAGCACAGGCCCCTGAACAGCCAGAAGCAGGAAGCCTCAGACACACTCACACTGTCCACCTGCCAAGTGAGGCTCTGCCCACTTGGCCTCCAGCCCTGCCATCCCTGCTTCGCCTTTCTAGGACAGTCCCTGCTTCCCACCCTTGCCTCCTTCCAGCTCTCCCGTGGCCCCGTGGGTGACTCAGAAGCTTCCCTGGCTTGTACTTCTTGGTTGGGTGGAGTGTGCTGGGCTGCCTTGCTGTGGTCTCTCAGTCCGTTTGTTCTACTGACTCTGCTGGTTCCTTTCCCTCCTACACATCCCGCTAGCCGGAGCAGGAAACCACGCCAAGACACAAGCAGGAGGTACTGCATGGGACCTGTCTCTCCCTACCCAACCATTCATCTCCCCAGTGCATTTGTCACCACCTCATAGTCACTCAGTGCCTATTCCCAGCCCCAGCTCATCTTTAGTTTCATCTCTGCCCACCCCCGCCATCCCCCTCCCCAGTCATCCTTACCCCTCATCAAGATCATCTCTCCAGCTCCCTGCTCAGACTCCACCCCCAGCAGCCATCTTTCCTCCCTCCCGTGGCCTACCACCCTCTACCCACCCTTGCCCTTGGCCCCTCCAGAATGCCTTGAACTCCATGCTTGCTTTTCACCTGCTGACCACCCCACCTATGTCCATGGGCTCTTCTAGGCCATTCTGTGCTTCCATGTAGCTCATTCCCCCACTCCTCCCACCTCCCACTCTGATCCTTCCTTAGACTCATCTCCCCCACAGCACTGTTTGGTCACACCTCCATCTCATGTGTGTCCTCACTCAAAGCTTCTTTTGTATCTCTTGGCAACCAGATGTGGGGGTGAGGGGCTGGGGTGGGGAGGGAGGAGTTCTTGGAGTTCTTTTTTGTCTGCTCAGACTCTGGTTCCACTCCCTGCTGGGTGGACTGTTGCTGCCTCCATCAAAAACCTCACCTCTGATCTCTAGGTCTCTTTTGTTGCTTCCCTGCACTGTTCTTCTGCGCTCACCACTTCTTCCTGTTTACAATCTGCAAACTTCATTGGAACTTTGAGTGTAAGAAAAAGGCTTTATCACTGCCGAGAGAAAGAGGCAAGGGCTAGCCCATAGCTAAGGTCTCTGAGGGTCTTAGGAAGGCCTTCTTAGGCCCCAGGACCCCATTCACACAGCAAGGCATTCAAACAGGTTTCTCCACCCCACACAACCCTCAGGGATTCTCCTGCTCCTTGCAGCCTTTGGGAGCGCAATAGGCTACAGCCTTATGGAACCAGCAGACCAGTAAGGGATCATCTCAGGTTGGGGCCCACTGAGCATCCAGCCCAAACCTGCCCTGTGTGCAAACTCTGTCAGACTTGAGTTCTCAGACAGACATTGTCCTGCAGGCACCTCATCCTTAGGAAAGAGGGAGATGGGCTGGAGGTGCAAAGCAGATACGTGGAGGGAAGGTGGAAGCCTTGGTGGAATCAGTTTCTTTCTAGAATCACAGTGGATCCTTGGATACCAGAGATAAGCCCAGCAGGAGGTTCTAGCTTTGTCCAAGAGCAAGCTTACCTTCCTGGTAGTCCTCCCACAGCCACCTTCTCTGACTTTCATTAGCTGAGATTGTCCATTTTGTACCTTTGACAGGCTTGCTATGAGTCCTCAGGCTTGCAGATAAGGTCTTCAGGCTGCCAGAAGCAGGCAGATACACAGTTTTGGCAGGTCACCACAGCAGGCCAAGTTGGACCTAGGCAGATGGCTCCATCATGCTGCACTGGCATGAGCAGACCCAGCAGTTTAACGGGGCGATGGCTCCAACTGTACCTGACTCAGTTCTTATGCCCAGCCCTGGAATTCATCCTTCTTTTTCCTGGTGTCTAATCTTCCTGAACACCTTGCAGCATTCTAGGCTCTGTGTGGCTGTGTATCACCCCATCTGCTATTGGCAAAACAGTACCCAGAGGCATCTGCAGGATCCTGAAGGTGGGGAAGGTTATGGGTCATAGCATAGAAGGTTGCACAGTCTCATCCTGGACCCTGGTCCTGGGTGAGAGAACAATGCCCACTTTCTTAGATGGCCTTGGTTATAGGCATATCGTCACTATAGGCTTCCTCAGGGCCTGGGGAATTATATGTGTTGGACTCAGAGGGCCTAGACTGAACATTGCTTAGTATAAGGGTGCGTGTCTGGGCCAGAGGTGGAAACCAGGGTCCAGGAGGAATCTGGGAGGCCACTGAGTATACTGCGGCAGCCCAAGAAACAGGATCCAGGAGTTCTCACTCTGGTGGGCCTTGCTTGCTGTTGCTTTGGTTATAACCAGAGGGATATTACTTTCAAATCTGACTACAGCTGAGCTCCTAGCACCCAAGGGAACTTCACCTAGCCCCAAAGGCCTTGAGTTGAGTTGAGTGTTCTGAAGTCAGGAGTTAGGCAGGGGAGAAGAAAAGGTTATTTGCTGGAGTCTCCTCTGTCATTCCAAGTATCCTTTGGGTAGTGTCCTGCTGGGGCTTATGGTCCTTGCCCCACTCAGCTCCTGGGGCTATTGAGAGAAAGTCAGTGTCAGTGAGGCGAATCGCAATGTAACTGCTGCCACCGTCCCTGCATCCTACATTGCCCACCCAAAGCTGTTTGCCTGACACTGCTGTTCTCTTCATCCATCTCTAGTTCTTAGACAAGCCCGAGGATGTCCTGCTGAAGCATCAGGCCAGCATCAATGAGCTCAAGAGGACCCTCAAGGAGCCCAACAGCAAGCTGATCCACCGGGACCGGGACTGGGAGCGGGAGCGCAGGCTGCCCTCCTCGCCTGCCTCACCCTCACCCAAGGGCACCCCTGAGAAAGCCAGTGAGGTAAGTCCCCAAAGTCCTCAACAGAGACCTTGGATAAAGAGGCTTTCAGGTCACTGTGTAGTGACTTACATCAACTTCCACATGTTTATGCTTCCTCTGTTGCTGCCTTCAGGGCTGCTAAGGCTGAGGGAGACAGATTTACCTGGTCTTGGAATTCTGGGTCCTCAGGACCACTCTGAAGTACAGAAAAGCTAAAATTCATTGTAGTTTGTCATACTCCTCTCCCTTCAGTCTGAATATCATGGGAAGAAGGTATTATTAGAAATGCAGATCCCAGGGCCTGTCTTAGACCTACGTGGTTAGCTTTTTGATGATAGAGTACTGGAACTAGCATTTTAAACAAGTGCCTTAGGTGACAATTCCCTTTCATATTAAACTTTGAGAACCTTCATAACTCTATCTAGGAGCCACACCTTTTTATGTCTGTTATGAAAACAGTGAGGTCATGGTCCCTCCAGGAAAGTAGTCTCTTGAACCCACTAGAGGAAAGATCCACCATGTGAACTCACTTGCTTCTGAGGCTTCAGAAGAAGACCCCACATGCTGGCCTTTCAGAGCGGAAAGTGTAGGGTATTTTTTCTCAACTGAAAAAGAGATGAACTTTGGGGAAATTCCGATATGTATAATCCCAAGCTCTTATTTTTAGCACATGCTAAATCCCAGCAATATTTATCCCAGTTTATACAAAAGCATTTCCTCTCTAGAACCTCAGCTCACTGGTCTCCAATCCAGTGGTGGCATAGACTTATGCTGTCTGGGTTTGAATTCTTGGCTTTCTTGCCTTTTACCTAGATGACTCTGGACTTGCTATTAGCTAATCTCTCTTAAGGTTGTGAGGCTCAAAATATACTGTATGGAAGACCACTGTGATATGTTGGTGTCAAATGTGTGTTACTTATTATTTCATTTTGAGAGTCCTTTATAAAAAAAAAAAAAAAAAAAAAAAAAAGGTTAACTACAGAGTTAGAGTGACTCCTGGGACTTTTTTAGTTCAAAGTCTTCCTTTTACAAATAGATTGAGACACAAAAGAAGACAGCCTCTTCTATTGCCATCCTAGCTAACAGAGGGACCATAAGCCACTTTTCTTGTGTCCCAGATCATCCTGTTTGCCATTAAATCACAGCTGCCTCAGAGCAAGATCAAGAGTAAAGACCAGGTGTAGAGTCAGTTGTGTGCGCTGTGCTGTGATGCCCTGGTGGCGCAGCCATAATCTAATTCAAAGGGCATTTGATTGAATCAGTACTCACCATGGTCTGAGCCCACTAGATATCAGAGGGCTTTGCATAGGGAGGTGGAAACTCAGAGAAGCTCCTGGGATTCTCAGGCCGCTGATTCACACAGTGAGCGATGCTTTGGTGTCCTTTAAGGCTGGTGCCCTAGAATCCCTGCATCTACTATAGGCTTCTGTGGTCCTCACACAACCAAGACACTTGATTGGGCCTCTGACTGGTTTAGTGAACCAGTAAATAGCATTTCCTCTTCCTGCACCTCCTGTCCTAGAGAGAAAATTTGCCAGTGTAGTGTAACCTCTAATCAGTTCCAAGGTGGACTGGGTCTTGACCTGGCTAGTGTGAGGAGAGACTCGGAGTCCCTAGAAAGGCTCAAACTCCAGCAGAGGAGGGAAAGATGAGCCTTGCTGAGCCCTGAGGTCTCAGAGCAGCCTTGTGTGGGGTGTGCCCCACCTGCTGGTGATAGTTGGAACTGCTAGCAGATGGGTTTTATTCAAAGGCAATCTGTTGCACGATAGTCTCCACTGTTCGAAAGAGCCCACCTTGGAGTTATGGACCATTTATAAGATGGTTTACAGGATTCCTTGACATTTAGGGGTCCTTGAAGACTTTAGAGATAGGAGCCATAGACAAGGACTTGAATGGATCCCTAGGTGAATAACCCCACCTTTCTGAGCCTCATTGCCTGGTCCATCTAAAGGAAACCAAAACTGCCACTCCTTAGACTGAAATAATAAAGATGAAAGCAAATTACCAACAGAGAAACTCTGGATAGTCATAGAGCCATGGCTGACTGTGTCCAGAGTCCCTGATCTAAATATGGGTTGTGGAGTTGGTCCCTCAAGGCCATATAATTCAAAATTCCTAGTAGTCTCCTTAGAGTTTATTGGGCCCTGCCTAGGCCAAGGGGAAAACAGTAGGAATTTGAACTGTTTCCCATTTGCCAAATTCATGTTTTAATTTTAAAGATAACTTTTAAAAAGGTATTGTAACCCCAACTGCAAGATTGAAATATAATGTAAGTCAGTAATACATGGGCAGATTTAGAATCAGGGTCCAAATGGTATCACTCAAAAAACCCCAGAATGTTAGAATGCAGGCCACAAGGGATGGCTGCAGGCCACAGTACTACTCACAGCCCACTGGGACTTCTGTCCCTTCCTTAGGGGGCTTGCAAGGGATGTCCCTCTCCATCTTGCCGCACAGAGTGGCTCCTTCCTGACCAGTGCATCAACTCTAAGGATGTGGGACTTATAAAGCTGCATTATTTATGGACTCCATGTATTCTCTCTTCTGCCTTCTCTCCCTCTCTTCCTGCCTCTGTCTCTCCTTTACTTCCTCCCTGTTTCCTTTTCCTCTGGCCCTGGGCCTCCCCAGCAGTCCCAGAGGACCCAGGACGCCTCCCAGCAGGACTTGGTACCTGGAACAGCCACAGGCTTGGAAGTGTTCACTCAGAAAAGCCTCGCAGCATCACCTGAGGTTACTGTCTTCACTTTCCTGTGCCCCTTCCACCCAGGGCCTGATGCCCACCCTGATCTACCCTTTGGGATCTTAAAAAAGCCATTATCTGGGGTGAGGGGAATGGACCAGACCATGCCTTGCAGAGGGGAACAGCCTGGCCCATTCTGTTCCCATGCCATAGCCAGCAAGTGCCCTCACCACAGGGGTGTGTAAGACCAATCCCTCTCCCTCATCCTTTGTTTATCAGGAGGGTCAGTCCTGGAAAGACAGAGTAGCTGAATTGCCTCCAGACTCAGAGGGATAGTAGATATCTCTCAGGCCTTGATAAGGCAGGACACCCTGGAGGCAGGCTCTGACCTCTCAGTGTGGGATTAGGGATCATGGCCCCTAAACACCTCCTATCCTAAGTCTTGTCTCTGTTCAGAAGTCTAGAGAAGGTCTAGCAATAGCCAGTTGGAGTGTGGCCTTCCAGGCAGCCTCTGCCTCCAGCTCTTTGAACTCCTCTAGGTTTGGGTCTGTCAGGATATTTAGGCAGGCAAAATTGGGCATCTTTCTTCTAAGAGTACCCTTGGGTTTGTGGAAGTACTGATCAGGCAAGCATTGTAAATAAGAAGGGCATTGCTTCTGGAACCAGGCTGAGGGTTCTTGGAACTTCCTGTGGATGCAGCAGCAAGAGCCATATCTTTGTCCACCAGGATTTCATAGACTATCAGGTTTGGGAAGTTCTGAACAACTGGGAAGGCTGTTTTCTTTTTTGCGAGACAGGGTCTTACTATACAGTTCAGGCTGACCTTGAACTCTCAGTGATCCTGCTGCCTCAGCCTCCTGCATGCTGGGATTACAGGCATGCACCATCACGCCCAGTAGCTGGGGAAGTTTTTGTCTCCTCGTCTCTGTTGGCATAGTGTGTGGGGAAGGTCATATACCTTTTTGTTTTCACAGAGAAAATTTCTGTAGCTGCTACAGATATATTGTAACTATAAGAAAGATACTAGCCAGCCACAGATATGGTAAAATATAAATCACATCTTTTTTTTTTTTTGTGGGACCGGGGTTCGAATTCACGACCTTGCACTTGCCCAGCAGGCACTTGTGCCACGGACCTATCTCTCCAGCCCCTAAAAATCACATCTTTCCCTGTAAAAATTAAACTAAAATTATCAGCACTCTCTGAGGGGCAGTAGAATAGGAGTCAACAGCATCCTAAGGCCAAAGACATAGTGAGGTCCGGTAGCCCCGAGATGCTCCCAGAACTGGCAGGTGCCCTTCCTGGGAGAGGTGCTCCCTGTACCCACTTCCTCAGCACCCTGCTAGCTGTTTCTCAGCGTCTTCCACAGACAGGGCTTTCCTGTCCTGATGTTAGCTCATTTTGTTTTCAGTTAGGAAGTTTTCTTCATATTAGCTGAAAACTCTGCCCTTCTGCATCAGCAGCCTGTCAGCCTCCAGCTGCCCTCTAGTGCCCATGAATTTGCTCTGCAGCACAGGAGAGCTACAGCACCTCCACTCCCTGGCCACCCTCAGAGGACTGAATGCCTCCTCTCCCCCTGAACACTCCCAGCCCATTCAGCAATTGTCCTGGGACATGATTTCTAGGAGGCCTTTCATCCTGGATACTCTCCTT
>PVKN010009282.1:0-23933 GCA_004027915.1 Capromys pilorides
TCATCAAATCTTTTTCTTATCTTATAAACCAACCATTTATTTGAGAGAGTATAGCAGTAACTGAAATTACATTAGAAGTAGCACAAACCTAAAAGGCAAGAATTATAGATATTCCAAGCATAATTTTAATGTTACCTATTGCTATCCTCAGTGGCCCCTCTGTATTATTCATTGGCTTCTAAAACACAAAGGTCTAGCCAGGTGTAATGGTACACACGTGTAATCCCAGAACTCAGGAGGCTTAGATGGGAGGATTACTTCGAGATCTATACCAGCCTAGGCTACAAAGTGAGTCCAAGGCCAGCCTGAACCGCACTGTGAAACCCTGTCTCAGAAAACAAACAAATAAATCATAAACATCGCAATAAAAAAGATCAATAACCCAACAGAAAATGAGCAAAGGACATGAATGGTCTATTTTAGAAGGAATACAAATGGTCAACAAAATTCACTAATGAGGGAACATGAGTCTCCAAAGCAATGTGTCAGATGAAAGGGACCAGACACAAAAAAATACATATGGTATGCATTCATTTCTATCATATCCTAATAAAGGCAAAACCACAGTCAGAGCAGATGGTGGGACAGGGGAGGATGAACAAGGGGACTTTGGAGATATGGAAATGTGTCATGATTGTGACGTGGTGGTTACTGCATTTTGTAGGTAGGTATTCAAGCATGCATCCACTTAAAATTTATGAATTTTACTGTATGTAAACTCTACCTGAGAAAAGCTGACAATAGTGATTCTAAAACCTACTAAAGAAAGCTCCTGGGTTGAGACTGTTTGTCCCAGAAAATTTCCTTAGAGCCCATCTGGTTCAACTCCTTTCTTTATGAGGAAAATGGGAGGCCTGGAGAGAGACATTGGTAGTCACACAACCTGCTAGACAGAGGTAGTGCCTTATCACAGTACCCAGACCTGCATCTTTTTTGTTTCGTTTTGTTTCTTAAGAGTAGAAAAATTTACTGGTGAATCAGAATGGAAAATATGAATAGCTCCTGAGAGACAGGGGACCCCAAATGGGTTACCCCAATTGTCTCAGACCTGCGTCTTTTTTTTCTCTTTGAGACAGCATCATGCTGTGTAGATGAGGCTGGCCTTGAACTCACAATGATCCTTCTGTCTCAGCTTCTCAAGTGCTAGGATTTCAGGCCTTTGCCACCACACATGGCTACTAAACCTGTATCTTGTTCTCCCTTCTTTTTCCCCCTCTGACTCAGTTTCTTCCCTTTGTCCTTTCCTCCCTCTCCATCTCCTTTTACTGTTTCCAGAGAATCTAGTCCTAGACTACTACACAGGGTCTGATGCCAGCTTCTAAGTCTGCAGTCATTTCTCCAGTGTCCTCAGATGAGACCAAATTAGGTACTGCAGGTGACGAGATCTTTTCAGTACTCTTTCTGTTCTGCCATCTTCCCCAGCACATTTAACCTGTAAATTCTTCACACAAACAATACACAAGTACTGTAAAATAGCTCACAGATGTGCAGACCTCTCATTTTAACACATCTCCATTGTATCCAACAGAGTGGCAGACCCGTGTGGGAGATACGTGTTAAGAGATTTATTGCAAAGAGTCAGCTTATGCAATTTTGGGCTGGTCAGGCGAGGCGGAAATCTGTAGGGCAGGCTACCAAGAAAAACATGCCAGAACTCCCCTGCAGAATCAAGTCTTCCCTCCTGGGAAAGCCTCGGCTCTAACGATGGTGCACTCTACTTGCATGGACAAAGAAATATGTCCATAGTGTGACACTGAGGGTAAAATAGAAGAGGTGGCATATTTTTTTTTAAATTGCAGTTCAGATCCTCAAAAGCTTGAGATGATCTTCAGTGATGCAGAGGGAATGGCTTCTGTACTGGTCCTGTGAACATGTACATTTTAGTCCCTGAAAGAGAACTCAGGGGAGGTAGTGTTGGCTTAAATTTTAAAGGCTACAGGACTCCCTCCCCCCCACCATGACCTCCTCTGTCTGAGTGGCAGCATCCACCCTTATTGGAAGCACCCTAGCACTCACTGTGCAGGAGCCTGTGGTTCAACGTATGGGGACGGGAACCTTGGAAACTGGGGCCAGACACCAGGTCCCAGGAGAATGAGCTGTCACAGAGCCAAGGGAGTGATGGTGGCTCTCCTGATTAGGGGAAGAGCATCTGACTCAGCCAGCGCACAGTTTATTCACAACAAAGGGCACCCTATACCCTTGGTGGAATGTCTTTTGAGACCATGGGCAATATGGTGAGCTTCTTTACTGTCATTCAGTATTTCTATGTTTCCTGATAAAATCTCAAGAAGCAAGGAAGCTGTCATGATGCATGCTTGTAAGAAGCTACTCAGAAGGCTGAGGCCAGAGGATCTGAAGTCCCAGGCAAGTCTGGGCAACTTAGGGAGACCCTGTCTCAAAATAAAATAACACAAAACAGGCTGGAGATGTAGCCCAGAACTCCCTGAATTTGATCCCAAATATTTCAAAATATAAAAGAAAATGTCAAGAAACATAAATCCCTTCCATCAGAGAGATAAGATGGCTACATGAAAACCTCATTCCCTGTTGTGGATGTGATTTGTGTCCCAAAGGCTCATGGTGGCAATACCGAGGTGGGGGTACCTCTGGAGTGGTATGGAGAGGCAGTAGATCTTCAGGAGACAGAATTTAAATGAAGATGATTAGACCATGAGGATGCTGCCCTCAGAAGAGATTAATGTAGCTCTCACAGAACCAGGTTAGTTCCCCAGAGAGGGCTGTTGCAATAAAAGGGGGAGTCTGGTCTCTACCCAATTTCTTGCCTCCTTGTTCAAACATGTGACCCTCTGAACATGGAGAAATACTTCTAAATGGAAGCGTTGGAATACTTTGTAATTTTGGTTGTCAGTGAATGGGGCTATTGTGTTCATTTGTTTTATTTTATTTTGTTTTTATCAGGATCTTTTTTTTATTTTTTTTTGGTGGTACTGGGGATTGAACTCAGGACCTAACACTTTCCAGGCAAGTGCTTATTATACTGAGCTATCTCCCCAGTCCTTTGTTTTGTGTTTGAGACAAGATTTCACTATGTAGTTCAGGCTGGCCTTGATCTTGCTATGTAGCCCAGGTTGATCTCAAACTCATAGTGATCCTCCTTAGTCTCCCTCAAGCTAGATTCTAGGTACACAACACTATGCATAACTTAGAATAGTCTCTGATTTTGGTTGTCAGAGTTTGGGAGTTGTTCGCTTGCTTTTTTGAAACAGGGTCTTGCTGTGTCCCTCAGGCCAGCCTTACATTCTCTGTGAATCTCCTCAGCCTCCTGAGTGCTAGGATCATAGGTGTGCTCCAACATACCCTACCCAGCTCAAAATTTAGTATTTCCAGCCAAACATTCTTGTCAATTCTCTCTTATATTTACAACAAAATAAGAAAAAGAAAAAATAAGCCATCTATCTTTCACTGTATCTATAATCTAAAAGAAAATAAGAAGATTAAAGCAAAATCCAGACAAAGTTCCAAGTCCCCAAATCCCCAAGTCCCCAGCACTTTGTTCATCAATTGGGCAAAATAATCATATCACTCATCTTCAAGTGGCAGCTCCTCATTATATTTACTTGGGTGTCCTGTCTAGATCTTTAGTGTGGGGAACACAACACTATATCAAACTATTTTATTGTTCTGAGTATCCTTAGATATCACTAGAGCTAACCTTAAATAGTGTCTGTTCATTTCTACCACCGATCTCTTCCTGATTGGAAATAAAGAGTTATAACATACAGCAAAAAGGGAACAACCAGCAGAGACCACCAGACTTGTGTAAAGGCAGAATGGAATGGAACGTATTGTTCCTGGGTATTGGCAGGGAGTGCAATAGGACCATAGGACCATCTGCCTTGGACAAAGAGAAGTGTGTCCGTTTTACAAGGTTGTAGACGAGAAGGCAGGAGACATTAGGTGGGAGGACCTAATAAACATCTGTGGTTAAATTGTTCTGCCAATTTTGCATCTCAGTGGGAAGAATCCTTGAAGTGTCTGATGTAAATTTTCTGATGTCTCCCGATGTCCCCAGGCCCTGCAAAATTCCAGGCCCTGCAAGGCATTTTGGAGCTGTGTTTGTTGATGATGTGTTGTTAAATGTTGAGTTGAGTTACCTACTAAGAGCTTAGTTCCCCATGGAGAGTAGTGCTCCTGCTTGCAAGCTGGCTGGGGCCTGGAGAGAGAGGGGACTGGGAGAGATAGTTGGAGCCTTGTAGAAGTCTCTAAGGACCTGGGAACTCTAAGCTCCCTGGGACATTTCACAGCAGCTCAAGGACATGAAGAGAGTCTAGGATTTCTGTGTTCTGAGAGTTAAGAGTTGGTCCCCAAGCCCACCTGGGACCTATGGAGCTCTGAACCATGTAGGAGGGTCCCCAGGAATCTGTAGCCAAATTGTCAACAGTTGCTCTTAGAGTCTACCAACCATCCTTTCACAGATGCTATTTACTGGGTATTCATCACACATTGGGGTACCCAGTAGATTATGAGGACCTATAGTATCTGTTCTCAGGGTGCTTTGGCTAGGGGATGGGAAATGAAACTTAGTTTTGTTTTCTTGAAATAATTAAACTACTTTTCCTAAAACATTCAAATTATCATGCTGTTCCATTTCACTCTGAACTTGGAGCAAAACTTCTTTACAAATTCCTAAATTTGGTTGATAAAATCCCACTAACTTTCCACAGGGCTGTGCATGGAAAAAGAGAAAGAATTAACTATTTTTCACTGCATCTATAATCCAAAACAAAACAAAAAATTGAAGTAAAGTTCAGACAAAGTTCAAAGTCCCCAAGTCTCCAACACTTTGTTCATCAATTGGGCTAAACAATCATATCATGTATTTTCATCCCTGGGCCCTGGGTCACAGAGCTGCACATGTCAGCAACTTTCTCCGTGGAGCACACGGACATTTTATTTTTCATCCCTGAACATTTAAAGGCTAAGAAAGTGGGTGTGGGGAAGAGAGGGGGTGATCTGCTGAGCTGTGGATGAGTCAAGGGAGGGACACCCAAGTTTTGGGATGGCCTTGTTACGTGTTCCCGGCTCTCTGGATAGCAAGCCTGGAGTGCTGGCCAACTCAAGCAGCACAACTAGATTCCAAACCTCACTGAAGCATCGTGAAGGGCGTCATGAAGCTGGGGGGACCCACACCTTTTGCCACTATCTGACTCCTCCGCTCAGAGTGGGAGGCGAGCATCGGGGTAGAGGTTATCATGAACATGAAATGCACCTTGTTTTAAGAAACTGGGAAACACTGGTGTAAAACACTTCTACAGTGCTGTAGGTTGGATTCAAGGATGGAGAAACCAAGATAGGGAGGTAAAGATCCCTGGCATGGGGAGGCCCAGGGAGGAAACTGGACCCAAGAAAAAGAAAAAAGAAAAACAAACCAAAAACAAGTATAAACCACCAAAATGAACTCAGTAACTCAGCAAAATTTCCAAAGCTTGGACTGGGAAGGCTTCCCTGGTCTTTGAGGGGATGATAGGCAATCTGAGGTGCTTGATTATGCTTCTAGTTCTTTTTAAAAACATTATAAAATCTTTTTTTAGAAACCATTTTTTTTTTTTTTTTTTTTTGTCTTTTTGGGATAGGGTCTTGCTATGCAATTCAGGCTGGCCTTGAGCTCACTTTTGTAGCCCATACTGGGTCTCGAACTTGCACCAATCCTCCTGCCTCAGCCTCCCAAGTGCTGGGAGTACAGGTGTGCACCACCACGTCCGGCTAGAAACCATCTTTAAAGAACATTTTATGCGTTTATTTTTGGAACTGGTGAAGGAATGGACCTAACTTTTTTGAATATTCAAGATTGTCACTGAATGACAGTGCCTAATTAGACACGCACCTAACGAGGCTTAAAGATCTGAAAATGAACCCAACCAAGGGAAGGTGCTGGGCTTTGGTCTCCTGGAAATGCCAGAGCCAGGATCCACCCAGGAGCCATGGGGTTAAGCACCTCCAGATGCTGGTGGGGCAGGAAGATGTGGTGGAACCCCAGCCCAGGCAGGTGGCATACTTTCTGAGTGTCTCACCCCTCTTCCTCCTTCTAGCATGACATCCGGTGAGCTGGCATCCACATCAAAGTCAAGAGACTGGCCTGTGGAGCCTCATATCCTCCCTTCCAATAGCCTCCATTTATTCTACCTCTTCTAGTGCCCTCGGGTTCCTGGGGCAGAATTTGCCAAGCAAGAGTTAGGTGGCGGAAAAGCAGAGAGCAAAGGTCCTAAAAGCTCATCTTCCTTGTATGAGTCCTGCTGTCCTTGTTATATAGAGATTATTTCTTCACTTTAGAAAGGGACCCAATGCCACCCTTGGGTCTATGCCCCTACCATGTGACTGCCCTCAGTGCTGAGAGACCCCCAACCTGTAGCCTGTGTCCCTAGGAACCCTGTTAGAAAGGCAAATTCTGGAACTCTGATCTAGGCTCACTGAGTCAGACCCTCCATGTTGGGCTCAGTCCTTTGACTTTGAGAAGCTCAGCAGGTAACTACGATGCAGGACAAGCGAAGGAGTTGTGTAAAATGCTCAGGACCACCTGGCACCTAAGTGTTATTTCGCTATTCCCACAGTTATCATCATGACACAGTGGCAGGAAATCTTTTATAATAAAGCTTTCGGGGGCTGGCGAGATGGTTCAGCGGTCTAAAGTGCCTGCTTAGGAAAGCTCAGGCAACTGCAGGGACTGCGGTTCGATCCCTGGCACCACATGCTGCGCCAGCCCCACCACCAGGGCAGGCTGAGCCAGCCACAAAATAAATAAATAAAGAAACAAACAAACACAACAAGCAAACAAATAAATAAAATTAAAAAAAATAATAATAAAGCTTTCATTTCCTAGAGTATTCTGCAGGAGGAGACTTTGGCTGGTGCAAGCTAACTCTCTTAGAACAAGGTCTTTTCTGTCTTTATCACTGACCATAACGAGACGTGGGGAACTGGGAAAAGTTTTCAGTTAGTAACACTTGTGCCTCAGATAAATCTAATTGGCTAAGATACTGCCACTGTGCAAAGCTATGACATGGGGAAACAAAAGGGGAAAATGCCAAGATCCTGAGTTCAAATCCCTGCTACCCCAAAATGGGGTGGGGGACTGGACAGATAGTACCTGCTAGCAAGCAGAGGTCCTTTAGTTTGATCCCTGGTACCATAAAAAAAGGGGGAAAAAAAGGGAAAATGCAAGAGTCTATATCACTATGGGAAGAATTTATTCATGAGACCTACTGTAATCAGGAGATACTCAAAGCCTAAACTGGAAATACCTCAGGAAAGAGGTGAGTGGCGGTTTTACATTTAGAGTTCCAGAGTTTGCCTTTCTAACAGGATTTCCAGGGACACAGAGGCTATACGTTGGGGTTTTCTTCTTTCAGTACCAAGAGTGTTCACGTGGTCTTGGATCCCTTTCTAAAGCGAAGAAATAACCTTTATGCGATTGGGATAGCAGGACTCACACAAGGAAGCTGAGCTTTAGGGCCTTTCCAGGTGGCCCTGGAAAGCACTTGGGGTCTTGGTACTTATAACACTGGGTGGTTGAGCATCAGTGGGGAAGTTGAGGCAGAAAAGGTTGCCATAGTCAAGTTCATGAGATAAGAACCTGGACCTTAGAAAGAACAAAGTAGTGACACGCAGGAAATTCTCATGGGCTTTAAGGTCAGCACAGCTCTTAGCAACCTTTGTAAGAAACTGTTACTTATGCCATGTGTAACAAGATGAATAGAACCCTAGAAATCCTAGAAGATATCCTCTCTCCCTCTCTCTCTCTCTCTCTCTCCTCTCTCCCCCTGAGAAAGGATCTCACTGATATATTCTGGCTGGTCTAGAACTAATAGTAATCCTCCTGCCTCAGGCTCCCAGGTGCTGGGATTAAAGGTGTGCACCACCCTGCTTAGCTTAGCCTACATATCAGATCTTAATTCCTAGAGCCTATAACTGTTAAACAGCACAGACTGCAAATATGGTTACAGCTCTTGAGATGAGATTATCCTGGATTCCTGCTGTGAGTTCCAAATGCAATCCCAGCTGTCCTTTCATGAGTGAGGCAGAGGACGACACGGCACACACGGAAGACTAAGTGATCACGAGATTAGGGTGATCACAGATTAGGGCTGTAAATTAGTCAGAAAGTGCTTGCAGACACCAGATGGGGGACAAGGCACAGTACAGATTCTCTCCTTGAGCCTCTGCAGCGAGAGGGGAGTAGCGCCACCAGTGTGTCATCCCTACCTCACTGACAGTAACTTCAGACTGCTGACTCCTATAACTGAAAGAATGCAACTCTGTTAAGACACCACCATTGTAGAAGTTTGGTATACCAGCCATAGAAAACTTATATTCCTTGTTTCTTGAAAATACTATTTCTAGCACCTGGGAGGCTGAGCAGGATTGGAGTGAGTTTGAAGCGTGCGTGAACTACATAGTAAGACCCTGTCTCAAAAACCGAAACCAAAAAAGATGACTCTTTAGAGTTGAGAGTTCCTCTGGCATTCTGCCGAGAATTTGTAGATTACAGTCTTAAAATGGGAGAAATTCTACATGGCCTACTCTCTTATCCCCTACTGTAACAAATGCCTCACCATAGTTTCATTCAAATATATCTGTAATGTTCTAGGTTCATTTGATGTAAAATCAAAAGACTGCTATAGATAACTTCAGTTCAGGATGGCCCTTAACTTGCTGCATAGCCCAGGCTGACCAGCAGCCCGTGATCCTCCTGACTCAGCCTCCTAAATGCTGTGATTATAGGTGTGTGCCATGACCCCAGCTTTAGTTTAATGATAGAAAAGGGTATTCTCAGAGAACCTATTAGGAAAGGTACATGTAAATCATGTGAGTAAATATTCAAACTACCTCACAGGAGGACAGGGAAAGCTGGGCTTGGAGATGCATGACTGTAACCCCAGAACTCAGGAGGATGAGGCAGGAGGATCACTGTAAGTTCAAGACCACCCTAGGCGACAAAGTGAGCTAAAGGTCAGTCTGAACTGTATATCAATTCTGTATCAGACAAAAATAAAGGACAAGGGGTGTTACGGTTTAATTCTTGTGAACTGATTTACATACATGAGAAATTACCTGACAATGTAACACCATAGGGAAAGCAAGGGTACAGCAACTCATGTAAGTAGGTAACTTCATAAGTAGCTTCATATGAACATAAAATCATACACATGGTGTTTTTCATATGGCTGTTAGCGTAAATAAATCTTTTTGAAGAGGTTTGGTGACAATGTTTTCTAAGTTACACTGGGGAGAGGTATAAACTGACATCATTGTCTCTAATATCACCATTTGCCAGTTCCCCTAAAACTTTAGAGACCAGCTGGGTATGGTGCTGCATGGCTGTAACCCCAGAACTCTGGGAGATTGATGCAGCAGGATTGTCATGAGTTTAAAGCCAGCCTGGTCTATATAGTGTGTTCAGGACCAGCCTGGACTACATATCAAGACTTTGTCTCCAAAAACAAACAAACAAGCAAACAAGTGAACAATATGTTCAGAGACTGGATAAAGAATTGCATCCTGTATTACTAGTGAGCAAAATGAGTCTACATAGATGAACTTGAGAATATATTTTCATATATACTGCATATTAAATAGGAATTGGGAAGTTCTATCCATAGCCTTTTATCAAAGTCACAGGTAAGGCTTGGTCAAAAGACTAAAATTTAATTATTTTAACAATTAAGACTAGTCAAAATTATTTTTCAGCTGAGCATGATGTTGCTCCCCTATAATCCTAGCATTCAGGAAGCTGAGACAGGAGGATCACTGAGTTTGAGACCAGCATGGAGTACATGACAAGACCTGATCTCAAAAACTTAAAAACTTTTATTTTTCAAAGTGTGAATCAAGATATAGGAAAAGAATTGCATCATAGTGGCACACCCTTATAATCTCAGCTACTTAGGCTGAAGCAAGAGGTTCTCAAATTCCAAACTAGGGGCGGGGGGAGATAGCTCAGGGGCAAAAGTGCCTGGCAAGTGCAAGGTCCTGAGTTCAATCTCCAGCTCCACATAAAACAAAAAAAGAAAGCTACTGTCAAATTCCAAAGTAATGTAGGCAATTTGCAAGACATTGCTAAAAAAAAAAAGGAAAGTTTACATCCAGGAAGGGTAGTGCATGTTTATAATCCTAGCATTTGGGAGGCTGAGACAGAAGGATTGCTACAAGCTTGAGTCCAGCCAGAATTTCATAGCAAGACACTGTCTAAAAATACAAAAAACAAGACGAAGGCTAAGGGTGTATCTCAGAGAGAAAGAGAGCCCCTGCCTTTCATTCTTAAAGCCTTGGATTTAATCTCCTCTATTTTGGGGAAAGGGGGAACAAAATAGCTAATAATATTTATTTTTTAATAATGCATATTAAGCCCAGAGAGTGCTGAACCTCATCCTCAGCTACTGTGGTTCAGCCTGGCCTTGAACTCACTGTGTAGTCCAGGCTGACCTCAGCAGTGAGGTGATCCTCTTGCTCAGCCTCTTGAGTGCTGGGATCACAGGCTGCATCACCATGCCCAGGAGCTTTGTTTGTTTGTTTTTTGAGACAGGATCTCAGGCTGGCCTTCAATTATGTAGCCCAGGCTGCCCTCCCAAGGATCCTTCTGCCTCAGCTTCCTGAGTTCTGGGATTCCAGATTTGTCCCACCACACCCAGCAGCTCTTTTCATTTGAGGCTAGGTTTTAGGTATATTGCCATGCTAGTCTCAAACTTGTGATCCTCCTGCTTCAGCCTGCAGAACAGCAGGGATCATAGGCCTGTTGCCACCACACCCAACATACTACATTATTGCAGTGCATGGGTTAGCCCATCATGTGTATAGATACTATGAGTTGGTATAACGTCTTCCACTCTCTTGCTTGGTGGTCATTTTCTTACATTTAGCTATTTCATGGTTTAACTTTAGACTCTGGGTACATAAAAGGAACCTCCATTTTCTCTGGAATATTCCGATTCTGAGAAACAAAGGGGATGCCATTCTTTGGAGAAGCTCCTGCCACATAGCCTCCTGCCAGGATATTGCTCAAGGCAGAGTTCTTAATGCAGCAGCAGGTTTTTCCACCCTGCGCAATCTCAGGGAGCTGTGGCCCAAGGGTAGTTATAAAGCCCACGTGTCAGAATAACTTAGATTGCTTGTGATGCACTCAGTAAACAAACACAGTGGACCAACTACATCCAGGGCAGTAGAACTCTGACCCACAGAGGCAGAGAACTGTGACCTCCACGGTGACAGCTCTGAACATCAGGACTTACTCAGTGGCTGTCAACTTCCTTACTTTTGTCTTCCAATCCTGGATAAACCAGAGTATGGCTGGTATGCTTCCCAACATGATCACATAACATGACCTTTTTCTTCTTTCTATTTTTTGTATGTTTAGAGAGGGGTATACAGGGTGTTCAGGGTCTCACTACTAGATCAGACTCATAGTGATCCTCTGTTTACAGCCTGCCAAGAGCTGGGATTATAGGCAAGGCACCATCACGCCCAGTCTCCACTGCTGTCTCAGAGCGCCTTGTGGGTGGGGCGGCAGGTCAGGATCAAACCCTGGATCCCAGAAGTGCTTCACATCTACTTCCTCCCCCTCCTGCTCCCAGGGAAGAAACATCTCCAGGAGGACCAAATCCAAGGATCTGGTTCTCTCGTGGTCTTCATTCATTTCCAGTTCAGTGATTACTAAATTGAGCACCATGATTACTATGCTGTGTACATTGCTAAGCTTTGGGCCCCAACCTGTATTTTAAAGGGAAGAACTTCTACTCTGACAGATATAAACATTTTAAAAATAAACTGATAAATAAAAACGTTTCTTTGTGCCTCCATCTAAAAAAGTTATCAGTTTAATTTTTTAATTAATGAGACGTAAAAAAGTATGTCTCATTCAATCAATTTTTCAGCAACCATTTTCATATTGATAGCTACTGTGAAGCGATTTTTGTAAACAAAATACTTAAAAACTTTTCCCCAGACGGGAAAAAGGGATGCTGATTTTCTAAAATATATATTCTACAATGAATATGGTTCTTCTGTATTTATTTAGGTGCTGGGCATTGAACCCAGGACCCTGAGCATCTTATATAACTTTGTCATTCTAAGATAGGGTCTCTACATGCAGTTCAGGGCTGGTCTTGAGGTCACTTTGTAGCCCAGGGTCCTCACAAACTTGCAAGGAACTTTCCTTAGCCTCTGGAGAGCTGGAATTACAAGGGTGTGTGCCGCAATGCCCGGCTTTATGTTATTTTAAAAATCAGAAACATTTTTGAATTAATTTAAAACTTTATCTCTCTATATATGATGTACATTTTCTCCATGTAAATCATTTCTTCAAATTGGGTGCTCTCAAATCATACATTAAATGTTACTAAAATATTATTAAAGTGAATTTATGAAATGTCAAGAGGTGTATCTGAAAAGAAATGTAATTCATAACGTTGGGAGTGGGAAGTAAAAGCAGTTTTCACCTGTCACAACAGCGTTTCTCTTCTTTATTAAACTGATTTTTTTGGGGTAAACAAATGCTAGTGGGCAAGAAACTCCCAAAACGGAGCAGAGCCGGGCTGCGACCCTGCCCGAGTCCCCTTTCCTCCGGTTCTGGATAGTGACCTTGGGATCCCACCCCCACCCCCAGCCTCCAACTCCAGCTTGAAGTTGCAGGGAGCCTTCCCAAGCGTCCATCTTCCAGCCACCCATTCCCGCTGGGGACTGACCAGGAACCGCGGGCGGGCGCTGGTAGCGACGCCGCAGAAGACACTAAACCCCACAGGTCTTCAGGGCGCAGTTACTTGGCTGAACCCACAGAAGGCTCCCCTTGGTCGCCCAGTGCACGAAGATGCGCGCTCAATCGCTACGGACCCGCCCTGCCCAGATCCCGACCTCCCAGCTCCGCTACCCACCGGCCCCCGAGACCCTCCCCTTTCCGCGTCCCCGAGGCCCACTCAGCCAGAGTCCGAGGCCCACTCAGCCAGAGTCCGAGGCCCGCCCCACCAGCGGCCGCCGGACTCAGCGGCGTCACGTGCGCGAGTCCGCGAGCCTGCCGGTTCAGCCCTCCGGCCGGCGCAGCCAATCACAGAGCAGATGTGGCAGGGCGGGGCCGGCGAGGGCGGAGCCGGCCGGGACTCGGACTTAAGGCTTTAAAGCCGGAGTTCGCGGTGTCCGCCGCATCCGTGGACCTCCGCAATCTTTCAGTCGTGTCGCTGTGGAGTGCGCCTGCGCAGCGGCGGCCCAGGTGAGCCCCTCCCCCTACAGCGCCCAGCTAAACGGAATGGCGGAATAGGGCCATGGGGAGGCTTCTGTGGGGGAGGGGTCCCTGATTCCGTAGATCTTCCAGCCTCGGTTCTGGAGCCTCGACGCACCCAGGCCATTGCATCTCGGGGCGGGCAAGGCAGACTGGGCCCGTGCCCACCGCCCGCCCAACCCAGCCAACCTTGTGCCTTAAGAACTCTCTGGGCGTGGAGGCTGGAGCAGGCGGTGTTCCCAGGCAGGCCAAGCGAAGCGTGGGGTGCTCGGTGGGTCTCTGGTCTACACTCCGGGAAAGGCAACCAGAAAGGTTCCACGGTTCCCACACACGTCACCTGCTGGACATTAGTGACAAAGAGTGAGGTGGCATCCTTACTAACTCTTGGGGAGCCCTTCTCCCGTGCTTAGAGCCAGATGGCCTGCTCAGTTAAGGTGTTACCTAAGTGACCTAGACTGCCTGGTGAATAATCTGGACTTACTGTTTGTCTTCTAGTTTTCTGGTTGTTGGTTTAAGATTCCCAACCACGAGTATCCTGAAGCTTATCAGAACCCAGTTGATCATTGCACTCTTCCAGTGAAGTTTAACTCAGTTTCCATAGCACTTGTCAGCACTTGGCTTTCATTTGAGGAGGTGAATCAGATACCCGACTTTTGTTGTTGTTTTGGTATGGAAATCAAACTCAGGACCTTGTGCTTGCCAGGCAGGTGCTGGGCCACTGGACTATGTCTTTCCTGTCTTGCCTTTCGTTTTTACTGAATTCCTGGGCTGGTTTCCTCACTGCTTTTACACTTTTTGTCTTAATACTGTTTTTTCTTTCTAGGTTTTTGAACCATGACGCTGTCTCTTGTCCTGGCTGCCTTTTGCTTGGGAATAGCCTCAGCTATTCCCAAACTAGATCAGGCATTCGATGCACAGTGGGACCAGTGGAAGTCCACTCACAGGAGACTCTATGGCACGGTTGGTAACACCCTTTCTCAATATTGCGAAGGGCCCTGTAGTGTGGTCCTTGCCTCTGGGAGTTTATGATCAGAGTAGCTTCTCACTGCCAGCTCTTACCAGGCAGTCACCCGAGAGCTGCCCTTTTGAGTACAGGGTCACAACCCCCACAGGTAGAAAGCCACCTCCCAGGGCTTCTCTTAAGTTCTGTGAAGGGAAGCCTATATCACATGTATGTTTACTTCTAGAACGAAGAAGGATGGAGGCGAGCAGTGTGGGAGAAGAACATGCGAATGATTGAATTGCACAATGGACAATACAGCCAGGGAAAACACAGCTTCACCATGGCCATGAACCACTTTGGTGACATGGTGAGTGTGGTGTGCCTTGCTTAACTTGTTGCTTCTTTATCAAATAATGTCTTGCCTTTTCGACTTAACTTGCCTTTCCTTGAAGACCAATGAAGAATTCAAGCAGGTGATGAATGGCTTTCAACACCAGAGGCACAAGAAGGGAAAGACGTACCACGAACCTCTACTTCTTCAACTCCCAAAATCTGTGGATTGGAGAGAAAAAGGCTATGTGACTCCTGTGAAGAATCAGGTATGGCAGTGATTGAGACCTGCCAGAGCCCATCGGGAAATCCAAAAAGAAACTGGCTGAGTCTTTGGGAGACTGTGGAGTGACAAGTAGTTCACTTGGGGTTTTTTTTTTTTGTTGTAGTTGTTGTTGTTACTGTTTTAGACGCAACTGTGCCCAATCTGTCCCCACAGCAGTCTGCTCTTTTTTTTTTTTTTTCCTTTCTTTTCTTTCTGTTCTGTTTTTTGTTGGGGTCTTTTGGAGACAGGATTTCACTGTGTAGTGCAGAATTGTCTTGAACACACAGCCATCCTCCTTCCTTAGCTTTCCTTGCTAGGCTGCTCTATTTTAAAAGGACTAGATATGATTTAATGGCCATGTTTGGTTTCTATGCACTCTTAGTTGCTAAATGAGGAATTGTATGTAGTTTGCACATTAAAAATAATCAGAACAGGGCCAGTGAGATAGCTCAGCGGTCTAAAGCACCTGCTTAGGCAAGGTTAGGCAACCACGGGGACCGCGGTTCAATCCCCAGCACCACATGCTGCACCAGTCCGTCCCCGTCCATCTGTCGTGTATGCCCCCCACCCCCCCAGGCAGGCTGAGCCGGCTATAATATAAATAAATGAAGCTTAAAAAAAAAAGAATCAGAACAAAGAAATGATGAAAGCTAACTTCAACTTGATGAAGTTATAGTACAGTAAGGTATAAAACTACATGCTATACTTTTGTACAATTAACAGAAATAGCAGTACTATACTGTAGAAGCCACCATAAGACTACACTGCACCACTGCACACACTCCTGCATTGTAAGTTGAAGTGCAGTTTGTAAGTTCCTGTAGCAAGTGGTCCTTAAACATGAAATAGGGTAGTTGTTAAGTGAGGAATATCCAGATACTATATGTTAACTATTGTCAAGTCTTTTCTTATAATGTCATTTTTTAAATTTCTTTTTCAGGGACTGTGTGGTTCTTGCTGGGCATTCAGTGCAACTGGGTCCCTAGAAGGACAGATGTTTCATAAAACTGGTCACCTTGTTTCGCTGAGTGAACAGAACCTTGTGGACTGTTCTCGAGCTCAAGGCAATCAGGGTTGCAACGGTGGCCTGATGGATTTTGCCTTCGAGTATGTTAAGGAAAATAAGGGTCTGGAGTCAGAGAAATCCTATCCATATGAAGGAAAGGTAAAACGAAGCACCTTAATTTGTGTTCATTCCAGTTGTTTTGGGGAAGTGGTACACTTTTCAGAATAGTAGGTCATAGGATTTGTATGTACAAACTGTCATTCCTTCATTATAGTCTCTGAATAGTTTGTTGGTTCAGTAAGCACTTAGAATGTCCAAACTGTTCTACATATAAAAACATCTCAATTATAATAAAAATTATTATTGATAATTCAAGAAAGGGCTTCTCATTGAAGAAACATCAATTCAATTTTTTGAGCTCTGAATCATCTAGTAATATTCTGTTTCCTGAGGTGATTAATAGCAATGTTGAATCGAAGAGTATAAGATATAAATTACCAAGTGTTTCAGTTCTAAAACTCAGGTCACCAAAAAACAAACAAACAAACAAAAACAAACAAACAAAAAAACCCCCTCAGGTTACCTAGGAAGAGGTAAATGGTGGTAATTATGTCTCTCCTTCTTTAAAAGGATGGAAGTTGTAAATATAAGCCAGAGCTTTCTGTAGCTAATGACACTGGATTTGTGGATGTCCCTCAGCGTGAGAAGACCCTTATGAAGGCTGTGGCAGAAATAGGACCCATATCTGTTGCTATGGATGCAGGCCTTAGGTCCTTCCAGTTCTATAAAGAAGGTAGGTGTTTATCATTTTGTATTGCAGAAATTCTGTTGGAATGAAAAAAAATACCACCCTGATTCATTTTGGAATCCTGCTTTCCAAGACTATGGTTTGAGTCTGCACTTACTGCAGCGATACAGTATTTCCAGTTTTACACAACTAACATTTTTCCATGATTATAAATTCTTCGTGAGTATTTTTTTAGGATCTTTTTAAAAATCTTATTTATTTGGTACAGGGTCTTGCTGTACAGGGTGGCTGGCATGGGGCCAGGTCAGCATGTAGTACCAGGGGTTGAACCAAGGTCCTTGTGCTTGCCAGGCAGGTGCTTAGACCACCAAACTATCTCGTTGGCCCCCATGAGTACTTTTAAATGACTGCTTATTACTTATGTAGATGCAACCTAATTTACCTAACTTTTCTCTAATTGCTTTATCTTTTTTCTAAAAGATTTTAATTAGGACTATACAGAAGCCTCCACCTTACATACAGAGTTTTGGGTTTGTGTGTGTGTGCTGCATTTCTTTAGACATTTCAAAGTTAGAACTACTGGTATTTTGGCTAAGAGATGAGTGCCTAAATCACCTTAGTCTTGATAGCAGTTGTTCTCATTTTTATTTACTTTTAGTCTTTTGAGACAAAAATTACTGTGCAATTCAGGCTGACCTTGAACTCACTCTGTAGCCTGGGCTGGCCTCCAACTTGTGGTGATCCTCCTGCCTCAGCCTCCCGAGTGTGCCCAACAGTTTCATTTTTTTCTTAGTAGAAATTGTCTTAGGACTTACTGAATTTCATAGATTTTACTTTTAAATTTTTATTAGTACATGCTTACAGTACATAATGGTTACATTTATCTTAGGGCTTAGGGAGTTGGTACATAATATAGCTTGTTTTATAAACCTCTCTCCCAATCTCTTGGTTTCTTTTCCATTAATTTCATTGCTTTCTGGTGAACTGAGGTTAACGCTATCAGCCATTACTATGTTCTTACATAGAATTTGCTTGTGACATTTCTTGGAATAAATGTGGAGGTTCCTTCCTGTTATGAATGACAGGATGGGTCATTGCCATGTGTCATTTGGCACTCTTGCCCCATTCTGATTTTACATTCCCAGGCATTTATTATGATCCAGACTGCAGCAGCAAGGAACTGAATCATGGTGTGCTGTTGGTTGGCTACGGTACTGAAGGGTCAGAGGAGGAGTATTGGCTTGTCAAGAACAGGTATAAAACTCTCATATTATACTGATATTTGAAATCAAAATGAGAATTTTTGCTTGCGGTCAGTGTTTGGATGGCAGGTCCACGGACACTCAGTTTTGAAGCATCAAGCCTTTCTCCCACGGAGAGTGAGCACAGCCCCATTCATGTTTGATCATAAAATTCTGTGCCATGTTCATTGAGATTGTTTATATGCATTTGTAGCCTTGTGTTTCCAAATTACGAAAATCTCAATTGTGAAACATTTGGCTCCAAGGACTTTAGAAAAAGGATTTTTATGTTAGATCAAGGGCTGATTTCCTTTTCTGTCTTCAGTATTTCAGTGAGGTAAAGCAAGCAGAAATATTGCCTCTGCTCTTCTTTGTCAGATCGGAAGCATGACCCAAGCACCTGCCAGCGTGTGTGGCTCCTTGCGTTGTGGCTGGATGTTCTTCTGTTGCTTCTGTGTTTTGAGCGGGGTCTTGCTATATAGTTCAGGCTGGCCTTGGAACTTACTGTGTAGCCCTCAGCGGGCCTCAAGCTCACAGTGAGCCTCCTAAGTGCTGGTTACAAGCGTGCACCACCCACCGCACCTGGTTTGCTGTTGCATTTTATTCTCAGTCCTCAGAGGCCTCAGGATTAATTTTCTCAACTAATTGAAGAGTAATTTAAGATAATTTATGGAAACAGGCTGTTATACAGGAATCCCAGTTCTCAGTTTCTTCGAAAGCACTCACAGGAATCAATATAATTATATTTTTTGTATATAGATTGTGATAGAACTTAGTATAGTACGTGATAGAACCAGGGACACAACTTAGTGGCGCAGCACCTGCCTGGCAAGCATAAAATTGTGAGTTTAATTCCCAGTACCAAGACAAAAAGGAGTAGTACGTGTGATATGGTAAGCACTGTTTTTTCAGTGTTAGCTATTAATTGAAACTAATATTGTCTTTTTCTCTCTCTCTGTCTTTTTTAAATAAAATGGAAAACCTTTTTCAGCTGGGGTCCAGAATGGGGTACAGAAGGTTATGTAAAAATAGCCAGAAACAAGAACAACCACTGTGGCCTTGCCACCGCAGCCAGCTATCCTATCGTGTGACCTGATGCACCAAGGTGGTGGAGGACTGAGGACAGCACGTCTAGAGGAATTTTACCTGAACACTGACCAAACCCTTATTGTGTAAGACAAAACACTTGAATCATTGAGGATTCAATTTCTGATTTGAATTCTGTGACATTTTTACACATGTAAAAGGTTATCATTACTTTACTGTTATATAAACAGCTGTATGATACTGAAAATTCATTGCTTAATTCTAAGACTTAATTCTCATTTTTTAAAAGAATATAAATCTTTACCTGTTAAAATAAAATTTTGGTTTGAAATAAATAATAGTTCATTATATGGCGTGGGACTTGGCATTAACTTTCTATTCATATGAAAGATGTTCTTGTGCACTGTAAAGACATAACTATGACAGTGATACCTTAGGGGAATAGTAAAAGGCGTAGGTTGACTTGGCTTTTTCAAGTTAAGCTGCATGTGGTGGCATACATCTATAGTCCCAGCCACTTGGGGCTGAAGTAGAAGGATCACTTCAACTTACATCTTCAAGGTCAGTGTACACAAGAATCTCAGATCAGGCTGAGGATATAGCTCAATGGCATGTCCCAGGTTTGATCTCTAGTACTGTAAAAAAAAAAAAAAAGAAAAACAAAGAAAAGAGAATCTCAGATCAACCAAAAGCTTCTCAGGTCAACCAAAAAATACTTTAGATCAGCTGTCCATTGCACATGCCTTAACTGAATTCAATTTCATAGTTTTATTTATTTATTTAATTTTTATTTTAGAGAAGAGTCTACAGGGTGTTCAGGGTCCCACTACTAGATTGAACTTGTAGTGATCTGCCTGTTTACAGCTTTCCAAGAACTTTCTGGCCCTTGCGCCTGCTTGTAAGTGCTTTAATCTGTTGTTTGGCTGGCCCTTTCAGTTTCATAGTTTTATTTTTAATTGATTGAGTTAAATGTAAGTTTGTAATAAAAAATATTTATTTTCTTATTAATTTATTGAGACAGTTCAAGCTGGCCTTGAGCTCACTTTGTAGCTCAGGCTGGTCTCACACTCCCGCCAATCCTCTTGCCTCAGCCTGTGAAGTACTGGGATTATAAGGCCTGCACCACCGCACCTGGCTGCAGTGTTTTAACACGCTATATTGTACAATAATCAACTCAGGCCAATAAGGATATCTGTTACCTCAAATAATTACCATTTCTTTCTTGTGACATTTTAAAAATCATAGCTGCCATGTTTTAAATGTACAATTCATTACTGTTAACTATAGTCATCTTCTGTGGAGCAGAATGCCAAAACTTCCCCAAGTCTCATCTCTAGATGAGCTATCAAGGACAGTTTGCTTGCTAGAAAAAGCCACTGTACATAGATTTGTAGATTAAGATACTAGTACGAAAGATCCTGTCCTTTGACTCAGGATGTCTAGATAGTTGGTGAAAATCATGTTGTTAGGGACACCTTTGCAGCCTGAAAACAGACCAGACATAGATGCATGACCGAGCTGTTTTGTTATCCTGTCAAGGTTCTGATGACATTCCACATGCTCTTACAGCAAAACCTCATGCTACTACTCAGTGTTAGCAAAACTAAATTTAATAGATGTGGTTAACAAATCCCAGATATTTGGTCATAGATATGTTCAAGGTCCATAGGAGATTAGGCTATGCCACAGAAATACTCCTCTCGCCTTGGAAGATGGGCATGCAATCACAAGGGGATAATAGGACTGATGTCACTTAGTCAAATTTAGATTTGGCTACCTCATCTGTGTCTTAAAAATAAACTCAGAAGGGAAGAAAATAGCTAGGCGTACAGTTTTACAATTATACAAGTATTTATTTAAAAGACTGGAGAGAAGTATGTTAAACTTCTGTGTGAATTGTTGGTGCTTATTTAACTTTCTACAGAAAGCATTTTTATTTTTTGTTCATTGGTTTTGAGGCAGTCTCACTTTGGCCTCGAACTCACATGACAATCCTCCTGCCTCAGCCTCCCCAAGTGCTGAGGTTATAGGCGTGTGCCACCAGGCCCTGCAAGAAATACTTTTATTTATTTATTTTAACAACTATCCCTAAGGTCTCATATGTGTACATATCTGTATAAAAGCCTAAAACCTACAACTTTGTAGGTTTGTTCCCAGTCAAATAAGAAAATGCAGTTGATAGGCTGGTGCTGTACTTACCTGTGAAGAAAGTGAGGAATGGAAACAAGTGGGCTCTCATAAAAGTAAAAAGGGCTGAGGATGTAGGACAGTAGGACAGCACATACCTGGCATGCATGAGGCCCTGAGTCTGATCCCAGCACCACAAGAAAAAAAAGTTTCAAATCTGTCAAAATAGATGACACTTCACATGCTCAAATTATGACAGTTGAAGGTGCTATTGTTTTCAGAGACCTTCAAAATAATAATCTCAAATTCCAAGGCACTTCACTATCCAAAAGCTTTCTCTTGCCAGGCATGGTGGCCCACGGCTGGGCTCAGATTTGCAATCGTGCTTCAGCCTTGCGGGTTGCTTGGACTATAGGCTTGCGCCATCTCACCTGACTGTGTTGAGGTCGTCTATGTGGTCATAAGCTTGGAATTAAATCCCCAGAGTTTCCCCTTTCATTTTCCCCACTGTTTTTTAGTAGTTACAAGCAGCTACTCAGTGTCTTGCTGATGAGTGTGACAAAAATATTGTATCAGATCCATGGATGACGATGTGACAGGTTCCCATGTTACAGTCTCGAGCAGCATTCCTTTCTCTCCAGAAATATCTCTTGGCTGATAGAGGCTTTGGCTGTTTGGTGAGGCCCATGCATGTGATGGACAGTATATGTTATACAGTGTCAAACAAGGTTAATTACATCTACATAGTACCTTCATGGGTCACCTAAATGAGTGAGTGACAGAGGAGCCACTTTGTGTGACACAAAATCTCCCCACTGCAGGAACTGTGCCCTTGCTGCTTTCCCACTCCCCACCCCCACCCCCACCCCCCAACACACACAGGTGTCCTTTAACAATTCTCCGTACCTTTTCATCCTAGCATTTCAAGGCAGCCCTGGGAAACCCTTGCTGTTGTCAATGCATTCTGGGTGGAGATGTTTTTCTTAAATGCTGTTTGTGGCTTGAATTTCTCCCCACCTTGTGATTTTGGCCAGGAAGTGTCCTCAGGACTTTGAGCTCCAGGAATGGGGCCATCTATTCACCAAACATTTCACGATTTAGAACCTGTTTCTCTGATCTAAAACTGCTTCTGAAAGCAACAAAACAATTACTAAGTGCTTCATGTTATTGTTAAGTCTTTCAGCACAGCAGAGAGGCAGAAGAGGAAGGAAAAAAAAAAGGGGGGGGGTACTTACTGAGGACACAACCACAGGACAATGGCAGGGATCCTCTGACCTGAGACAAAGGGAGCTGAGGTTGTGTGGACTTTTGCCAGGAGCAGAGTTGTGGGGGCGTTGCTCAGTGACAGATAAGGAGCGGACTGGGGCTTTTTTTTTTTTGCACAGAAAGGGTAAAAGGATGTTGTATCCAGGGCTGAGGGGAGAAGGCCAGGAAGTGGTCCCTGGGAAGATAAGCTGTTGTTTTGGGGCTTCAGCCATGTTAGACCACTACCATAATGGTTCAGCAATTTATACTTGGGCCAGCACCTATTATTCCTCTTTTAGTTGTTATGAAGAGATGATGACTCTCTTAGACCTCTTCTTGCTGAATAGGGGCATCATTTTGGGGGTGGGGAGGACTGATGGGATGATAGTTCATGCCCATATAGAAGCTACTGCCAGATGTTTTGCCCAGGATGAGAGATTCATCATTAGTGAAGGTTCACATCTGAGATTGAATAAACATTGAAAAAAGCATAAAAAGGCAGGGTGCTGAGTACACAGGTCATTATCATGACTAAATGACCAGAAGAGGAAACAGGAAAGGGACCCATGATCCAAATGTGTCATTCCACCATGACCGTGGTGAAGGGGAAGAGTATTGATTATTTTCTAGCTCTTGGCATTTGTGCTCTAAGTGCCCTGAGTCTAGTTTGAGCGAAGGGAAAGGACTGAGGGTGAGGCAGATGCAGCTCCAGGGGAAGTTTGGTGAGCTGGGCCTTTTTTTAAAAATTCTATTTATTTATTTGGTATAGGGTCTTGCTACACAGCTCAGATTCACAGTGATTCTGTTTCAGCCTCCCTAGTGCTGTTATTATAAGTATGTGTCACCACACCCAGTTTTGGTGCCTGGGATTCCAGGGATGGCACAGCATGTGATACCAGGGATTAAACTTGGGTCCTTGCACTTTCCAGGCAGGTGCTTAGATGGCTGAGCTCTCTCCTCAGCTCTGAGATGAACCTTTAAAAGCCCATTTGTCTCTGTAACTCTAGATCCATTGACTGTGGCATATCTTGCCCTATGTGAGTGTCAGTTTTTGTTGAGCTATCATCTATGAACCATGTGTCAGTGTGGTGTAACTGAATTATTGATAACCCTGAGATCTTGAATAAATGATAGGAGCCATTAGGTTTGAGTACAGGAAGAATGGGACTATTGTGTGGTAAGTGGGCAGTTCTAAGAATACCAATGGTAAGGAGATGGTGAATTACAGATCTGAGTCCCCACTGGTGTTTAGGGGCTATTGGATATTGGGGAACTCAGAGGAAGGCTGAGGGATCCCTGAAGCAAACTGGTATAGGAGTAGCATGGGTAGCACAAGTGGGACTGGAAGTGTCCCAGAATTCACAAGGGAGAGGATGGCCTGGTTATGCACTGGCATGAGGTTTGGAAGACAAGAGCCATGGGGAGGGTGAAGGTAAAGGAGAAGTTAAGCTTTTGGAAGAGATTTCTACCCAAAAGCGGTGTGGGACATGTTCGTATTACAAAAACGTTATGAGTGAAAAGAAAGTTTGGAATCTGCAGGGGATAGGTCTTGTTTGCAGGGGTTGTGTAGGTTGGGTACCAACTCCCACTAGTGAGACTATAGATATAATACAGTGACCTAAAAACTCAGGAAGAACATTATATGTGGCCCTTGTGTCTTCAAGAAAAGTGTGTGTCCTACCTGAGATAGCCAGTGAGACTTGGAGCTCTGACAAAGATACCTCGATGGGGGCTGTGGACCCTAAGCCCCATTAATCCT